>CM050511.1:120880444-120920444 GCA_027563665.1 Antrozous pallidus | reverse complement strand
ACACATGCTCTCCAGACACACACATGTGCTGCCCCCACACATCCCACACTTTCTCCACATAGTGCTCCCCACACATACATATGTGCTCCCCCCACACTCAAGCTCCCTACACATTGCCCCTCCCTCACACACGTGCTCCCCCTGACACATGCACTCCCTCCACACACATGCTCTACACACACACACACACATGCACTTCCTCTACACACATGCACTCCCTCCACACACGCGCTCTCCATACACACACACACACACACGCTCTCCCCCCACACACACTCCCCACACACCCGTGCTCCCCACAGCCAGCTTGTTTCCACAACCCCTGGATCCAGTGGTGCTCTTCCAAGTCCAAGGGCAGGGCCCAGGCCTCAGGCACCTGCAGCTCCTGCTTCCTGCCTCTCAGGAACCGGCCGGAGCCCCAGCCCAGGGAGAAGCCACGAGAGGGAGACGAAGGTGTGCTGGTCAGCAGCCTCAAAGGTGCAGCCGGTGGGGGTGGGGGCGGCTACAGATGACACCTGGGCACCTGGGGTCCCAGGGCAGACCCCGCGGATGCCACATGGAGAACTGCCCATCAGAGCCCAGTCCATGCACAGAACAGGAGAGAGCAAGATGGCTGTGATGCAAGCCGTTCATTCAGTTTTAGGTTCCCCCCCAAAGCGACAGGAAACTGACACAGACACCAGACCTGGGCCCAAGTTCCCATGACAACACTCCGCCACTGTGACCAGGTCTGGCGGTGCCTCACAGGCCACGGATCCGTGTGGGACGGGCACCCCTTTGTGACACTGGGCCTCCACGTCACGGCTGTCTCCGGCTGTCCGGGGCTCTGTATGTGAGCTCTTCCATCCTCACAACGGCAATGGCCCCGTGTCTGTGCTGTTTAGAAGTCCTCACTCGAGGGTACGTTTTCCATTGATTTTTAGAGAGAGTGGGAGGGAGGGAGGGGGAGGGAGCACACACACAGAGAAACATCGACGTGAGAGACCCATAAATGATTGCTTCCTGCACACGCCCCACGTGGGGCCAGGGATCGAGCCTGCCACTGAGATTGGTGCCCTTGACCGGAATCGAACCCACAACCCTTTGGTCCACGGGCTGATGCTCTAACCACTGGGACAACCAGCCAGGTCGCGATGACTGTGCTTTCTGACTTGAGCTCCTGTGCCCTGGAGCTGACGGAGCCTGAGCCGACACCCCTTCCCACTTGCCAGTGGGGAGAAGGGTTGAGAGACGCGCCACCGATAGGATAGCAATCAGCTACCGCATCCTCCCGCAGGTGCTCGATCTGTACGCTAACGGCTGCGGACGCCTGCGGCTCTGCATCACATCCTCGCTGCACCCAGCTCCCGCTGCACTGCCAAAGGGCTCTCATCGGCATTCCACCCGAGCTCTGAGCAGCGCCGGGCGTTCGGGAGAGCAGGCTGAGTGCGTGCCGAGGAGGAACGCCAGATGCAAAGAGCCATGAGGAGAGCCACAGCCCGGCCCGGCTGCTTCTTGCTGCACACACATCTCCCTCCCTCCCTCCCTCCCTCCTTCCTTCCTTTCCTTCCTTCCTTTCCTTTCCTTTCCTTCCTTCCTTCCTTCCTTCCTTCCTTCCTTCCTTTCCTTTCCTTCCTTCCTTCCTTCCTTCCTTCCTTCCTTCCTTCCTTCCTTCCTTCCTTCCTTCCTCCCTCCCTCCCTTCCTTCCCTCCTTCCTCCTTCCTTCCTTCCTCCCTTTCCTTCCTTCCTTCCTTCCTTCCTTCCTTCCTTCCTTCCTTCCTTCCTTTCTTCCTCCCTTCCCTCCTTCTTCCCTTCCTCCCTTCCTTCCTTCCTCCCTTCCTCCCTTCCCTCCTTCCTCCTTCCTCCCTTCCTCCCTTCCTTCCTTCCTTCCTTCCTCCCTTCCTCCCTTCCTTCTTCCCTCCCTCCCTCCCTCCCTCCTCTTCCTTCCTTCCTTCCTTCTTTCCTTCCTTCCTTCCATCCTTATTATTTAAAGTATTAGAAATAGTAGTACATATGTTTCCTTTTTCTCCCCCCTTGACCTCCCCCCGGTTTTCCCAACCCCCCAGCACATGCCCTCACCTGCACCCCCCCAGTGTCTTGTGTCTTGTGGTTATGCTTTTATGCATGCGTACAAGTCCTTCGGTTGATCTCTTTCAGCCCCTGCCCCCACCCTCCTCTGCCTTCCCGCCGTAGTCCAACAGTCTGTTCAATGCTTCTTTGCCTCTGTATCTATTTTTCCCCGTTTCTTTTCTTTAAAAAATTTTGCCTCTGCAGACTAGAAATAAACGTATGAGCACAAGAAATATTTGAGACCCAGTTTCAATGTCCAACAGCTCTGAGTCCCAGTTGCAATGTCAAACTGTTCCTTATGTGTGCATGTCAGCAATGGTGTCTGGATGGTGGACACGTGGTGGGAATGCAGGTCCGATCCTCGCTGGTTTGGTCCTGGGCAACCTGCAGGGATGCCCCGCTGCTGACTGCTAGCATGGCAAGGTGTAGTCAGCGTCTTCTATCTCTGGACTGTTTCTCCTCTTGTCTTCACGGTTGGAGCAGACCTGTCGACTCCTCTCTGTTGCAGGAATCCACATGGTCTTGGAGTTGTTTTCGGAAAATATACACCCATCTTTCGCCGGGGCCAAGGGCTGCCTTTATCTCCAGAGAGACGCGGTGTTATTATCGGGGGACAGAGAACGCTCTCTCGTCTCTCTCTGAAGCTTGCGCTGGCCCCCAGCTTCGTGCCACGGCTCCATTCGCAGTTACAACTATTGGGGGTGACCTCAGTTGACAAAGTCCTGAGAAAAGCAGCTTTCACAAAGTGGCCTGTCTACCCCCTGGACCTCTAAACATAATAGTTTAGTAAACATGCATTCTGCCCCCACCCCAGAGCACAGTGACCCTTAAGTACAACAGCTTAGTAAACATGTTGCCCTTGAGCGAGTAACAGAGCACAGGGAGAGAGGTAGGGGTTCGAGTGGCGCCAAGCTAGGACGAGGAGTTTTGTGTGAAGGTTAATGCTTGACAAATTATGGGAAGGATGAATGTGGTGTGTAACCAGCACTGCTTAAAAGCTTGGAGGAAAATAAACTTGTCTGAAAGGGGGCTTTGCAGACTCCCGATTCCATCTGTCATCCATCATTTCCAATCCTCACCCCCCTTTCAGGTGCTGTACGACTGATGCCGGCGGGCTCCGGCACATAACCAAGTCCTCGTGCTGGCGGGGTCCCCGTGAGAACCCTCACTCCGCTGGGCGCGCTGGCCGCGGCAGGCTGGGCTAGGAGCTCAGCATGAGCAGCGCCGCCCGCAGGAGCGGGAAAGGCATCGACTGGGCCTGGATGTTGACACGGACCAGCATGAGGCACCCAATGTCTGTTTTTAAAAAACTTTAACTGCCCAGTGGGGTGGCTCAGGGGTTGGGCGCTGACCTATGGACCAGGAGGTCATGGTTCGATTCCAGGCACAGGACCGAGTGGCAGGCTTGATCCCGGACCGTGCCGGAGGCAACCAGCCAACGGTTCTCTCTCATCACTGATGTTCCTCTCTCTCTCCTGAGATGAGGTTGGTCTGGAAACAGTTCCCTTGTAAGCATTCCCAGGAAACCTGGTCCAGGAGTATGGAAGTTGGGCTGGAAGGGAGAGGCCAAGGACACGTGAGATGTCAAAGCAAAATCCTAAGGGAGGCCCCTGGGGGAGCTCTGGAGAGGATGTCAATCACCCCCGCCCCCCTCTCCCAATATCCCTGATTGAGACAGGGAGCTGAGGACTGCTATCTCCGGGCACCTCCGGGAGGGTACAATTCTCAGGCAATTCCAGCTTCGTGTGCATGACGCAGACACCCCGGAAGGCAGAGAGCAGCCCTCTAAAGGCGGCGTCCAGTGCTGGCACGCTGGAAGGAGGGCACCGGGGTCAGGGTAAGGCAGGGGCAGGCAGGGCACGGGCAAAGCGCTGAGGGCACCTGCCACACGCCCGTTCCCAGGCCAGGTGAGTTCTCCCTCCACCCACAAGCTTCCTTCTGCAGCACCCCTCTCCTCTCAGCCCCCGGTGCCGTCCTCTGAACCTGAAACGTGGGTGTCCCCGACCCCCCTCGTCCCCCATTTCCTGTCTCCTGGAGGAATCTGACCAGCAAGCCCGGCCGGTTCTACTTCCTTCACATCTCAGGAACACGCAGCCATTAAACACACTGGGTGCCATGTTAAAGCTGCAAAGTTAAGGCGAGGAACACAGTGTATTCTACTGGCAAACGTTGGGGTGCCACCCATCACCTCTTTGAAACAGCAGGCATTGGAAGTTTAATATTAAAAGAGTTGCATCTAGCCCGGCGGTGTGGCTCTGTGGCTGAATGTTAGCCCGTGCACCGAGAGGCCGCCAGTGTGAATCCAGGTCGGGGCACATGCTCAGGTTGCAGCTTGATCCCCGGGAGGAGTGTGCAGGAGGCAGCTGATCCATGTTTCTCTCTTATCAATGTCCCTCTCTCTCTCCCCAAAAATCATTAAAAACATTTTTTAAAGAGTAGCGTATCCCAAGAAACCAGAAACAGCAATCAGAAAGGATATATGCACCCCTGTGTTCATAGCAGCACAGTTCACCATGGCTGAGATTTGGAAGCAGCCTAAGTGCCCATCAGATGAAAAAACCTGGAATACACAATGGAATACTACGCTGCAGCAAAAAATGAAGGAGTTCTTACCATTTGCAACAGCATGGATAGACATAGAGAGTATTACGCGGAGTGAAATAAGCCAGTCAGAAGAAGATGAATATCACAGGATCTCACTCATTTGTGGAATATAATGAACAACATAAACTGATGAACAAAAACAGATCCAGAGACAGAGAAGCATCCATCAGACAGTCAAACCTCAGAGGGAAGGTGGGGGTAAGGGGAAGAGATCAACCAAAGGACTTATATGCATGTATATAAGCCTAACCAATGGACACAGACACCAGGGGGTGAGGGCATGAGTGAGGGGGATGGGGGGCTAATAGGGGATGAGGACACATATGTAAGAACTTAATCAATAAAGAAATTTAAAAAAGAGTTGCATCTATGGAGCAGACCCTAACCCACCAGCCTGCGGAAGGAGGAGGTAACAGAGAGGACAGCAACAGCCTCCGGTTAAGACGTTTGGAGAGCAGGGGGGCCAGGCACGCTGCCAGGAGCGTTCCCCTCCCACATGCTGGCGACTTCCAACAGAGAAAGGAAGCGGGCATGGTGTGGGAAACCCCCCATCAGAAACCCAATGCAGTGCTGAGAGGCACAAAGAGAGGGTAACAGCTTCTCCCCCCATGAGCTCCCTAAAGGATGAGACCTTAGCAGAAACCCTCACTTGGGGGCCAACCTGATGGAGAAGAGAGGGAGGAAAGGCTACCCCTATAATCGCCACCCCACGGCCACACTGTAGCTGATGATTGCAACAGAGATGTCACTGCCCTCCCTGCCTCCGTCCACACCCCACTCCCATGGAGGCCGAGCTAAGACCGAAATCATCTCATGCCCCCACACCCCACGTAAAAACCCTCTGCGTTCCCTCACTGTCTGCAGTGAAACAGAAATTCCTAAGCCCCTCCTACACAGCTCCTGGGGCTCTGTCCCATCTCCCCAGCCTCGACTGTCCTCATTGGACCTCCTGCCTCTGATGTTTCTGCTGCTGCAAGCTGCCTACATACAGCACTGCTCTCCCTGACTCACACTGGCCCGGAAACCCGCCACACACCCTTCCGTCTTCAGCTCAGAGCAATCGTCTCCAGAAAGCCTGGTGGCTGGCTGACAGAGGCGCCCCTTCGTGTCCTTTCTGTCTTAGCACTCACCTCCCTATCCTGGGTTCCCTTCACACCTGTCTGTCACCACATGAGAGCTGAGAACGGAGAGGGGAACCCTGTCCTATCCGTGTTCCCACTTTACCACAGTGTCTGGCTGGGGCCCTGGCTGGCTGGGTGGCTGGACAGCACAGGGATGGCTTCAGGACCCTGGACAGTTCCCAGGGAGGACCTTGGCTCTTGGGGGCTCCTGAGGGCCCCTAAGCAGGGGCCTGGGCTTTCCTGGACTCTCACCTGTGAATCCTCACATTCATGCGGCCGGCGTGGCTCCCTGGTTGAGCATGGACCTAAGAACCAGGAGGTCACGGTTCGCATTCCGGGTCAGTTACACACCTGCATTGCCGCTCAGTCCCCAGACAGGGCATACAGGAGGCAGCTGGTCAATGATTCTCTTCTATCGATGTTTCTATCTCTCTCTCTCTCCCCCTCTCTTCCTCTCTGAAATCAATAAACGTATTTCTTTTTAAAAAAGAATCCTGCCAAAACCGGTTTGGTTCAGTGGATAGAGCATTAGCCTGAAAGGTCCCAGGTTCGATTCCGGTCAAGGGCATGTACCCTGGTTGTGGGCACATCCCAGCAAGAGAGTTTGCAGGAGGCAGCTGATCTATGTTTCTCTCTCATCGATGTTTCTGACTTTCTATCCCTCTCCCTTCCTCTCTGTAAAAAATCAATGAAATATATTTTTTTAAAAAGAATCCTCACATTCTATGGACCAGCCTTTGTAGCTCTTGCCCTTGTATCTCAAATCCGTCTACTTCCCATTTATGTATTTGCAAACGGGATAGATGCCCTTCTTGTGGAGAGCACCCTCGGGGAACAAAGATTCTCCGAGAGGGGGGACCTTGCAAGGCCTGTCTGCTCTAAAGATTAGTTATGGTTTCTGCCCCCCCCCCAATGGTTACCTTCAATTGTAGTTTAGCAAACAATACTGCCCTCCAGCACATAGCATTGTAAATAGCCAAGCCAAAAGTCTGTGGGAAAAGATTTAGGTGGTGTCTTGGGTGAAGGTATAGCCTAAGGAAGTTAGTTAAGATAAGGGGTTTAGTGGGGAAACTTGTTAACAATGGGATGTAGCTTTGCTGTTTGGGGAACAAGGAATTGTGTGATATGTAACCAGAACTGTTGAAAAGAGTGGAGTGAAATAAACTCGGGGCCGCAGTCCTAAAGAGGGCTTTGCGGACCTCCTGATCCCATATCTTTTGTTTCTTCTTTATTTCTATCCATCTTTCTATCTCTATCTTTCCGTAAGCCTCACCCCCCTTTCAGGGACTGCTCGACTGGCTTCTGTCCCCAAATCTCTCTCCCACGCAGCAGTCTCTCCGGAGGCATCTTTTAAAAACACAACTGAGCTTCGAGGGTTACAGCCAGACACAGAACTGCCTGCTATCGGTCCCATGAGGAGGTGCCCCCAGATCCCACCCCCTGGGGTCTGGGCAGGCCGCAGGCTGTGATAACTACCAGGATGCAGCAGACAGGGCTCCTGCAACCCCAGGCTGGGTCCTGAGTGACCGCCGTGCAGACTCCAGCAGCTTCCAGAGCAGAAGGCCGAGGACAAGGCATGGGACGCAGGGATACAACAGGGGAAAGACAACAGCCACAGAGACAACAGCAACAACAACAATAACGGCTTCCCCCCATAACGAAGAAGCCGCAGCAGGCCCGAGTCTGCTCAGACACATAACCTCACCATGTCTTAACGTCCTGTGAGGCTGCGGTCCTCGCCTTAGTCTCCAGCGAGAAGATGGCGGATGAGGATACTCAGGTGCCTTCCCCGCTCCTGCCCGGAGGAGAACCCGCATCATCCTCCCTCTGTTCAGCGGCTCCGAGAAAGGCCCTTCCCCTGGTTCACCCACTAAGTGTGGAGGGCCCCCTGGGAAGGCACATGGGCGTTTCTGTAATGACTGTCAGCTGAACTGCAGGCCACAGCAGAGCCACGCCCTGGGAACACGCTGCACCAAAAAGGCTGCCGTGTTATCAGCTGGGCCCTCACCTTTGCCCAGGCGTCAGGGAGCAGGGCTCGGAGATGTAAATCCAGTCAAGCACCAGGAATGCTCGGGCCTACTCCAGAATGCCAATCATCTCCTTTGACCCTAACTTGGTGGAACTCCCTGGTATTTGAGGGTATAAATAAACACGGCTTCCTGGGCTTGGGGGTCACTGTCGTTAGAAGTTGGACTGTTGGTTGGCCCGTTCAAGAAATGTACATTTGCCCGGTTGGTGTGGCTCAGTGGTTGAGCATTAACCTATGAACCAGAAGGTCACGGTTCGACCCCCAGTGTGGGGTGTGCAGGAGGCAGCAGATCAATGATTCTCTTTCATCACCGATGCTTCTATCTCTCTCTACCTCTCCTTCTCTCTAAAATAAAGATATATAGCCAAAACCGGTGTGGCTCAGTGGATAGGGCGTCTGCCTGCAGACTGAAAGGTCCCAGGTTCGATTCTAGTCAAGGCATGTACCTTGGCTGTGGGCACATCCCCAGTAGGGTATGTGCAAAAGGCAGCTGATCGATGTTTCTCTCTCATCGATGTTTCTGACTTTCTATCTCTCTCTGTAAAAAATCAATAAAATACATTTTTTAATAAAATAAAGATATATATATATATATATATATATATATATATTTTTTAAATGTACATTTTACTTCCTGGACAGTTTCCAAGCCCTCCCTCCCCCACTACCCTACTATGAGGGTCTTAGTCCAGATACTCATCTTCTCTGCCCTGAAACTTTGCGCCCACAGAAGCACCAAAGGGTGCAAGTTGGGGTGGAAACGGGGCACTTGAACCAGGAGGAAAGGAAAAGGATGAGTGTACAACTGGACAGGACTCTGAAATTCAAACAACGAAATGCGCACTTTTTCCTGGAGGTTGTGGGGAGTCATGAACAGAGAGGGGAGGTGGTTCCTAAAGCGTGAATGAAGGCTGCTTGCGAGGCATTACAATAATCTACCTGACACAGGGCGAAACCATCAGATTCAACACAGGGCTCCATTTGGGTGAATCAAGCCAGGACTGGTCTCCCTCACCTTCTCCTACCCATCATGGGGTGGACAGTGAGTTCTCCAATGGATCTTCCCCACCCCACCTCCATGCCAGTGGCCCAGATGTCGCAGGCAGAAACCCGAAGCCGGAGCTAGAGCCAGAGACTGGGAGCCCTGGTGGCATCGTGGACAGAATTCTTCCTTTTTCAGTTAATGTTTTAAAAGCTATTTTTCAGTGACAGTCCACAGTCTGTATTATTCTGTTTGTTTCAGAGGCACGGCAATGCGGTTAGAAAACGGTGTAACTGGCCGAGTGGTTTCCCTCTGCTCCTACAGCCCACCTGGCCCCACACGCCTCTCTCGGTACCGCTGACTGTATGCCCTGTCCTGCAGCCTCTGTCTCAGGCCATTCTGTACCCGCCCACGTGTGCTGCCGGACCCCTCGGCCCTTTTCACACAGGCCCCAGCCCCCTCCCCTCTGACAGCTCAGTCTGTCCTCTGTGTCTGTACGTCCGTTTCTCTGTTTGTTTTTGAGTTTAAATGCATTTTATTTTTAGACAACCTACAAGACACGTTTCTTTCTTCAAAACAATGCCTCCGCTCCGAATGAATCGAGGTAAAAATAAATGAAGAGTTCAAGGTAACACCAGTCCCATTTGTCCTCGTCTTGGTGTGTGGATGAAAAGCAGAAGCCAGTTACGACGACAGGCGATAGAGCCAAACTGCCCAACGTGTTAACGGCTTTCCATTTCCAAACCACCCTTAAAGAAAACCACAGACGGGGTCACACCCGTCTCTGTGTTGTTGCTTGGTTGACTTTGTCCATCGGACCCCACACGGAAGAGCATCCCATGGCCCTTGTCTTTCTCTGACTGGCTGACATCACTCAGCGCAAGACTCTCCAGGTCCATCCCTGCTGTCGGACAGGGTTCCCACCCCAGAGCCAGAATGGCACCCGCAGGCCCCACCACCGGGTGACTCCCATCACGTCACGTGGTCTCGCCAGGCCTCCGCTTTCTCGCCTGTGGCGGGGAAACCGCTCACGGCGGGGATGAAGAGCAAACACGACAACACCGAGTGCTGGGAAGAGCTCAATGAATCCAGACTGTGGCCAGTTTTTGTTTTTTTTCCTCCCACAAGAGAGGGCTAAGGGGCGGCCGGGCTAGAGGAACCAGCCAGCCCCTGCCACGTCAGGCTTTTATGGCAGCAGCAGTGAGAGACAAAAGTTGACCTTTCGGATACAATCAGGTGGGGAAGTAATCTTGGGGGGTACATGTGTCTGCAGTGTCTTCTAAGCAAGGACACCCAGAGATTGAGCATAAGGGTTTGGTGAACACAGAACCCTTGTTGGACGGGTCACGGAAAAATCTGGGGCAGCATCTCCGGCCAAACTCCCCTATGTCTGAATTTCGATAAACAGGATGTGGCCAGTTCTTATTTGTCTATCAGCAGTGCTGGGCACTTGCTCATCCTACTCAGCAATACCGGCTCCTCTTCCTTCCCAGGCACAGGATCGAAATGCATGTCCGGACCCCCTGGTGGTGGGACGGAGCCCTGCCACTAGTTCTGAGTTGTGAGCCTCACCTCCGGGCCCAGCGCTCCTTCCCTCTGGCCCTGAGCTGGACAGAGCTCACACGGTGCCATCAACCCGCAGGTCTGGGTCCCTGTGAGGAGCAGGGCCCTCTGCCAAGCCAGGCTGGATGGGCTGCAGCATGAACCGCCAAGGGACTGCTGCTGTTTTAAGCTACTGAGAATTGGGGGAGGAGTTGGGGTGGGGCGAGGGGAGGGGTGTTACTGCAGCAGAGCACAGCCTGTCCGGACTGATACAGCAGTGCCTGTACCCTAACAGCAACTCAGAACGAGTTTTCTTTTTGAATAAATACACATAAAAGGAGTTGGGGATAAAAGGAGGAGGGGAGGGAGAGAGAATGAAATGAAAGGTGTGCAGGCGAGGGACAATGAACAGATGACGAATCGCTCCCTCTCTGAACTCCCCGTGAGGCAGCAGAGACCAAGGACCGTCCTCTTTCCCGAGGAGATAAGACGCAGACTCCAGCCCTGTCTCACACCCGCGCTCGGGGCAGCCACGGCCAGCCCTTTACCGTGGGCCACAACACAAAGGCTCCCTCCTGGGCTGTGTAGGTGGGTCCTAGGAGCACATCCACAGGGCTTTGTTCCCCGGGACACTGGACATGCTGGAGCCAGAGTGGGGCACAGGCCTCAGGACAGGTGCTGGGTGTGAATACTGCAGGTTCTTTTTTATAAAAAAATATTTTTATTGATTTTTTTTTTTTTACAGAGAGGAAGAGAGAGAGAGTTAGAAACATTGATGATAGGAAAAATCAATCAGCTGCCTCCTGCACCCCCCCCCCACCCCAAACGGGTGACGTGCCTGCAACCAGGGCACATGCCCTAGAGCAGAATCAAACCTGTGACCCCGAGTCCGCAGACCGAGGCTCTATCCACTGAGCAAAACCATCCAAGGCTATACTGTAGGTCCTGTGAGCCTTTAGGTCTTCATGAGAGCCCTCAACTCTGCCTTTGCCAGGTGAGAGCTCACACCACACACACACACACACACACACTCACACACACACTCACACACATACACACACTCACACACACACACACACACACTCTCACACACACACACACACACTCACACTCATACTCACACACACACACACACACACACTCACACACACACACATACACTCACACACACACTCACACACACATACACACACGGCCTGCCTGTGTCCCAGTAACACCGTGTGCACAGAACCAAGAGGCCTGCCAGGCGTGGCCCACAAGCCACAGTTTGCAGACCCCACTGAGACTGAAAACCAGGGACCCCTCCGCAGTCTGGATCAGCGGGTGGGAACGGGCTGGGCTTACAGTGCGTGGTGGTGCGGGTAGGAGCTGGCCGGGCGGGAGGAGGATGTAAGGAGAATGAAGGAGAGAGCAGAAGGCTCTGCAGAAGCAGAAGAGAAGGAGAGAAGAGAAGAGGAGAGGAGGGGAGAGGGGAGAGGGGAGAGGGGAGAGGGGAGAGGGGAGAAAGGGGAGAGGGGAGAGGGGAGAGGGGAGAGGGGAGAGAGGAGAGAGGAGAGAGGAGAAGAGGAGAGGGAAGAGGAGAGAAGAGAGAGGAGAGAAGAGGAGAGGGAAGAGAGAAGAGGAGAGGAGAGAAGAGGAAGGGAAAGGAGGGGAGGAGAAGGGAGGAGAGGGGAGGGGAGGGAAGGAAGGGAAAGGGGGAGGGGAGAAGAGGGGAAGGGGAGGGGAGGGGAGGGGAAGGGAGGGGAGAAGGGGGGATACAGGCCATGGGAACTGGAAGAGGGAGGAGCTCCAGGCTGAGCCCCACCGTCCTGTCCCAGACACCGGCTCTTCCTGGTGAGGGGTCTCTGACTCCCGCAGAGCAGTTCTGGCAGATCCTGTCTCGTTCCCATGGAAACAGAGCTGGTTTATAAAAATGCCCCACAGATGGGCCTCTTTATACCCCCTGCCCTGCACCGCCACGCCAGGCCTGTGTGCATGACTCACCGCCCGTCCCGGTTCCGTTCCCAAGGCCTCCCCTCGGCAGCTCTACCCGCCAGGCCTCCACCCCCCACCCACCAGGCCTCCCCCACCCCCGCACCAGACCTCCAGCCCCCACCCACCAGGCTCCAGCCCCCACCCGCCAGGCAGGGTGTTCTGGAAGCCGCCTCTGTATGAGCGCTGGGCTGGAGAACTGGGGTGGTTTCTCCCAGCGAGAACCAGGATGAACCACTGACCGTGTGACTGTCCTGAGAAGGGCGGCCGCCCCACGTGCAGCTGCAGAACAAGGGGCCGCTGGGCGTGAGTACTGAACTGGGCGTGAGTATTGAGCACCTCTTCCTGCAAACTCTCTTTCTGTCTCTCTGTCTCTCTCTTTCTCTGTCTCTGTCTCTCTCTCTCTCTCTTTAAGGGGCCACTGGGCATGAGTATTGATCACCATCTTCCTGAGTCTCTCTCTCTCTGTCTCTCTCTTTCTCTCTCTCTCTCTCTCTCTCTCTCTCTCTCTCTCTCTCTCTCTCTCACACACACACACACACACACACACACACACACACACACACAGAGTCACCTGCCCTCCTGCTGGGCCCTCCGTTGCGGGACAGGCAGGGCTCAGGGATTGCTGACGGGCTGACCAGCAGAGAAGAAGGCACGGCTCTCCCTGGAACCAAAGGCTTTGCTGGGTGAGCTTTGGCTTTTCGGCTGGGCATGAGGACAGGAGACAGCACCTGCCCGGGACCTACACCAGCTGCCTGTCCCTGTCGCAGGCGCGAGGAGGCAGCAGCCCGGGGCACGCCAGCACAAGCCGGCTGCTGTAACTACAGATCTCCCATCCGATGCAGGCAGAGAGCCCTGCCCTCCCCTACAACAGAACGCCCAGGGTCTCTCCCCACCCCCTCACATCTCCCCAAAGGGAGAAGATGCCCACTCCGTTGATCAGAGCCTGGCATTCACTTGCCGGCCCTCCAACACCAAGCCTGTCACCGATTCTGCATGCACACGGACCCAGGTGGGGTCTGGCCACCCTGCCTGGCACCATTTGCCCCCCAGTTTCGAGCTGCACCCTACGATCATCTGGGGATCTGTCCGGCGATGACACCTGGGCCCTCGGACCAGGAGAGTGGGGTCCCCGGGGCCACATGGGGAAAGCCGGCCCCCTGATCTGGCCCTTGGTGAGGTCAGAGCACCGAGGGGCAGCCGGGCCAGTACACCCAGGGTCTGCTGGCCACGACTCTCCCTATTTCTGCAGCCGCACGTGGGTGGGTGTCTGCCCCATCGAGATCTGAGCTGGAGGAAGGAGGTACAACTCGGCCTCGAGTCCAAGCGGAGCTTCCCAGACCCGAACCAGGCAACGCGGGGCGGATTCCGCAGACAGCGAGAACGCGGGGCCCTGCCTCCGGCTCGGCACCCCTGCGGGCGGCTCCGTCGCCCCGGCCCGGAGGAGGGGGCAGCGTGGGAGGACGGGGCACCAGGCTCCCTTCGGGGCCAGCGGGGGTGGCCTCGACCGCTGGAAAACAGAAGAGCTGGTTTCAGAAGACCTGAGCCAGTTCCGCAAGGGAGTGTGGGTGGCTTACAACAGCGACAACAAAGGGACGGTAAAAACAGACACCAGTCGGGGACCGAGGAGGCATCAGGTGATTTCCAAAGCAGCCAGCGATGTGCTCACACCCCAAGGAACAGACTGTCTTCCCTGTGTCCAGCGCTCAGCCGGTGTCTCATGAACAGGGAGACTCAGCTAAGAAACAGGCCTGCTGAAACCGGTGTGGCTCAGCGGATGGAGCGTCGGCCTGCGGACTGAAGGGTCCCAGGTTCGATTCCGGTCAAGGGCATGTACCTTGGCTGCGGACACATCCCCAGTAGGGGGTGTGCAGGAGGCGGCTGATCGATGTTTCTCTCTCATTGATGTTTCTGGCTTTCTATCCCTCTCCCTTCCTCTCTGTGAAAACTCAATAAAATATATTTAAAAAAATAAGAAACAGGCCTGGGGCCCATTTTACAGGTGGTGAAACTGAGGCTCCACAGGCTGTTGCAAGTCCAGCACCGGTGACCTGATGACCCTCCCAGCCGGCCTCCCAATCAGGAGGCTCTCTATTCTTATGGCCCCAAGGGCCTCGCTGAAGGGGGTGAGCTCTGAGCCACCGTTCCAGCCGAGGGGAGAGGATGACACAGCCAGACACACAGCTGTCATTAGGAGGAGGAGGAAGTGTCCCGTTCTTCAGGGAAAGCTCACCTTCTCTCTCACTACCCCCGATCCCCCCCATTCTGCTTCCCGCCCAAGAACCAACTTCATAGAAAAGCCTCACTCCGGCCGAAACCGGTGTGGCTCAGTGGATAGAGCGTCGTCGGCCTGCGGACTGAAAGGTCCCGGGTTCGATTCCGGTCAAGGGCATGTACCTTGGTTGCGGGCACATCCCCAGTCAGGGATGTGCAGGAGGCAGCTGGCCGGTGTTTCTCTCTCATCGATGTTTCTGACTCAAAGGGAGGACGCGGGGCTCGGGCCTGACGTGAGGGCCGGCTCCTTGGCTCACGCGACCCCTCCGCCCGCTGCTCACGTCGATGTTCTCGTGTTTCTCTCTCCCCCCTTCCTTCTCTCTCCGTGAGGATGAGAAACAGCCGGGCCCAAGCGCAGCCGGCGTTGGTGAGCAGAGATGGGCGGCCCAGACAGTGTGATCGAATCAAAAAGCAGGAGATGCTTCGTGACAATGGGGGTCAACACATTGATGGTTGAAGTGTTCCATTCCAGGCAGAGGGACACAGACCTGGGGTTGGGGGGCACCCACCCGGATGTCGGGAGAACTTGGGGAGCTGTCATGTGACGTGACCACCTGAGGAGCAGGCCGCCGCAGTCTCCAATGCAATCCGGCCCCTGAGCCGGTCCCGCACAGCGCGTGCCCCCGAGGCGGCATGTGCGTCTCTCTGGGCCGGAGCGGAGCCTGACACCCCCGGGCACCCAGCATCAAGGCATCCCCTGCATCCTCGGGGTTTATCCACACTGTCTGCCTCCCACCGGGCCTCAGGAACAGCTCCACGCGATCACAGTCTTCAGTCACACTGGGCTTTACGCAGAAGGAAGTATAAAATCACCGTTTCCACGGCTTCCATCCACAGGGCTCCATCTGACTGGGCCCTCCCTCTGAAGCATGGGAGGGAGGGGGCATGTTCCCGTTTCACAGACGAGGAAACCGGGGCTTCCCAAGCAGAGCCCTGTGGGAGCGAGGGGACATTTCCTCGCCATTGTCTGCCTGGCATACGGTTGCCAGCCCCTGCCCCTCCCCGCCCAGGTGGAGGTTTTCCTTCCTTCTCCACGACCAGCGTGGAGAGAGAAGTAGGGTCCAGTTACTGAGCAGAGGGGCTTGGGATTGAGAAATAATAGGGAAGAATAGACGACACAGAAGTAGAAATAAAGCTGGGGCTGGGTGGAATCTCTGCTCTCTGACGGGGAGACAGGGAATTCAGACCCAAATGCAGCGTGTTTGTGTATCCTAAAACAGAAAGGGGTTTCACATGAACAGACTTAAAGTCAAAGGAGCTTAAATGGGCCCAGGCCCCACTCATTCCCTCATTCCTGGGGCTTGGCTGAATCTACATCTCAAGGGTCCTCCCCCCAACACCTGAAGCAAATTAAAGTCAGTCCTGAGTAATGCATCCAGCCCTTTTGGTGGGTGCATTTTCAAGACGTGACTTTGGCCGGCCCTCTATACCCCCCACCTCCATGCTCATTCCTCTCAGAGCGTCCCCGGACTGGGGGTGGGGGTGTGGGGGGCATGCTCCCTCCTCTTCATGTGGGAGCCTCTCCAGTCCTGGCTCAGAGGTTGGGTTTGGAGGCATGGGGCTGTGTCAGGCCTGGGCTGGAGCCGGTCCATCCTGGTCCATGAGGGTTGCTAGATTTCTCACTATTTTGCAAGCCACTGACGTGCTGTGCAGGTAAAATCAGCCACCTTTGAGTCCCCTGGGCTGCTAGAACGAAACGCCCCTGACTGAGTGGCTCAGAGTCCACACGGTTATTTCTCGCTGCTGCAGAGGCCAGAAGGCAAGGCCCAGGGCAGGCCGTCCAGAGGGGGTGCTCTTTCTGGTCCACAGAGGGTCATCTTCAGTGCCCTCACAGGGCAGGAGTGAGGGAGCTCATGGGGGGCTTTGACTAGGGCACCGATCCCGTTTCTGAGTTCCCACCCTCATGGCCTAGGCACCTCCAAAGGCCCCACCTCCCAGCACCATCCCATTGGGGTTCGGTTTCAATATACAATTTTTTTTTGGGGGGGGGGACACAAAATCTCAGACTATAGTGAACCAGGACAGGAGTACCGTATTTTCCGGCGGATAAGACGACCGGAACTGATGGTGACGGGAGGAAGATAACAAACAATAGAGAGAAAGCGAGTGCCGGGCGAGTCCCTGGAGAGTTAGCAACGCCCATCATAACCACAAGCTGCGGTATTTTCACACCCGGCGTGTAAGACAACCCCCGATGTTTGAGAAGATTTTCCTGGGGTAAAAAGTCATCTTATACGCCGGAAAATACGGTATTTATGCCACGGAGACTGGCTAACACAGGCACCAGGGTCCCTGGCCCCCCGGAGAGCTGGCTTAGGCATCGTACCCACAGTGCTGCTGCCAATCCCAACGCCAACACCAACACCGCACCAGTCCTTGAACTGGTAACCCTCAGCGTCCGCAGCTGCAAACTGGGAAGGATCACACCCCCGTTGCACGAAGGCTCTGAACCAGCATGACATGGGGATGGAGCGTGCCCCCTGGTGGTGCATACACAGCGGTGCTACTGCCAGGAAGAAGCGGGGGAGCGAGAGCTGCACCCCCTCACGGGCCCAGCCCTGCCAAAGTGCAGAGCACGCAGACCAGCGTGAGGCGCAGGCACAGCAATGGGCACAAGCAGGAGGCGCGTTGGGGCCGAAAGCAGGGAAGCAGAGCACCCCGAAGACTGCAGGCGGGCCCAAGGTGAGCCCTGGCTCTGCCCCATGACCTTGGGCAAATCCACCCCCTCACTGATTGACAGCTGGATCCCCCCCCCATTCACCCACAGGAATCACCTGACGCATCGGGACCCAGCGCCCGGGCCCGACCCCGCCGTCCTGAGGCCTGTTTTTGCACAGCTCCCCCGGCTATCGCTCCGGACGTCAGGATGCAGGCTCACCGCCCCCCCCCCCCCCGCCGGCTGACCCCCCATCGTATGATCCACACCCACAGCCCCACGCCTGTCCCCTCAAGCATAACAAACCTGTGTGACTTAGAGATTAACCCGGGAAACCTGGCAGCGTGAACGCACACATTGAAGTCACCCGTGACATCAGCAACTCCCGGAATAGCAAAGGCTGAGGAAAGCTGCACAAAACAGCATCACCCCGTCCCCTTGGGTGGAGGGGGTTACCATGGCGACGGAGACGCACGCACGGGAACCGGACAGCCTCCACGAGCATTTTCCCGCGCTCTGATGGAGCCGGGCAGGGCATCGCCCGACTCCGGACACGGCGGAGAGCGGAGAGCGGTGTGTTTGTAACTCACCCCAGGACTCCAAGAACAGTGACTGCGCAGGATGTGTGCAGGGAGCAGAGGTGAGCATGAACATCGGCCTGTCTTCCTCCCTCGCTGGTGAGTTCGGTGAGCATGGCAGGCTGCCTCGCTCACGGCTCTGGCACCAGCCTCTGGCCCGGTGTTGGGTGACGGGCACATCATAAACCCTTAGCAAGTGTGGAACGGATTAACCTCTTGAAGGCGATGCTGGGAATAAGGAGATAAATAAGGCTTGGCTGCTAAGGGAGGGGACAGGCGTACAAACGTGTAACCATGACCGAGCTGCTCGCACTGCGGCGAAGCCCAGGAGAACGCGCTGCGGGCGTGCGGGCGGGCGGGCGGGCGGCAATGCGAAGGGCGCTGAGGGATGAGGCGGCGCCAGGACAGAAACTCCAAGAAGACAGGCGCCACACTGCTGCCTCTGTTCGACTCTGTGACCATAGACATTCAGACAGTGCCTGGCTCCCACCATGAGCCCCATAAAGACCTATTTACCGTGCCGGCGTGGCTCGGTGGTTGAGCGTGGACCTATGGACCAGGAGGTCCCGGTTCAGTTCCCAGTCGGGGCACATGCCCGGGTGTGGGCTCGATCCCCAGGGAGGGGCGTGCAGGAGGCTGCCGATCCGTGATTCTCTCTCATCACTGATGTTTCCGTCTCTCTCTCCCTTCCTGTCTGACATCAATAACAATGAAAACATAAAAAAGAATTGAGCAGAAGGAGCACAGGCTTTTAAAAATCACCCCTTTCAGGGATGAGCACGTGGGAAATGAAGGCCTCGCAGGGGCTGAGGGGCGCGTGCTCCCGGCAGGAGAACAGCGTGTGCGAAGGCCGGGAGAGATGCCGACGGCGAGAGGCGTTACAGGGGCCGCCCATCGGCGGGATGGCCAGGACACACCTGCGGTAGGATGGCAGCGGGTGTCAGGAGCAGGGACCGAGGTCATGTCCACGGCCAGGGCATGGAGAGACACTTCTCCGTGGGCTTTGGGGCCACCGGGGTTCTACACAGACGAGGAGAGGGCTCAGGTGTGCACCTGGAAGACCTGCCCTGCGCTCTGACTGAATGTCCGTGTCCTGCAAAAATGCACCTATCGGAGGCCTGGTTCCCAGTGTGAACGGAGCTGAGGTCGGGCCTTTGGGGGGTGATCAGGTCCTGAGGGGGAGCCCTCAGCACAAGATTAGTGCCCTTTTTATCCTATATAATAAAAGGCTAATATGCAAATCGACTGAATGGTGGAATGACCCCTCGCTATGATGCACACTAACCACCGGGGGCAGACGCTCAACTCAGGAGCTGCCTCCTGGTGGTCAGTGTGCTCCCACAGGGGGGCGCCTCTCAGCCAGAAGCCGGGCTCATGGCTGGCGAGTGCAGCAGCTGTGGCGGGAGCGATAAGGATGCCCCACTGTTGACATCCCCCATCATTCAGACATCCCCCCGGGGCTACCAGACTGCGAGAGGGCACAGGTCAGGCTGAGGACCCCCAAGTGTACAAATTTGTGCACCGGGGCTCTAGTGTGTGTGTGTGTGTGTGTGTGTGTGTGTGTGTGAAACCCTTCACGAATTTGTGTGTCATCCTTGCCCAGGGAGATGCTAATCTTCTCTGTATCGTTCCCATATTTAGGGCAGGGGTGCTCCAGGCCCTGCATGATCTGCCGAAGCAAGCACGGTTAGTGCCCTTTTAAGAGATGACCCTTCGCTCCCCCCACCCCCCCCCCCAAAAAAAAGAGGAGATGAGAGCTCCCTCTCTCTCCCAGCTGAGGTCACAGCTGGAAGACCGTCGTCTCTACACCAGACCATCCTCTCGACGCTCCCATCCGACAGCGACCACGCTGGCCCTGACCTCAGACTGCCAGCCTCAGGACGGTGAGAAATAAAGGCCTGCTGGCTAAGCCCCCAGCCTGGGCACCTGTTACGGCTGCCCGGCCGGACTGCGGCTCCCTGAGGAGGGCACCCAGGGCGTGGGCAGCTGGCTGGGAGGCTGCAGCAGTCGAGGCCAGCGATGGTCATTTCCATGGGGATGAGGGCTCGGCGCCTGGCAGTTATTTGTGAAGGACTGTACCCTTCCTCGGGTCCTCGGGCTGCGGTCTCCATCCTCCCCCTCCTGCCTTCTTCCCCCCCCACCCCCCGCCCCCAGTGCCCAGCCCAGTCGCACCTTTCAACAGCCTCCTACTTCAGGCCAAAGTCTCAATGCCTTAACAAAACTGGCCACTAATTTAAGTGGTTCTGCCTTGGCCTAGCGTGGCACATAGCACTCTGTGTCTTGACTCAATCCATCCATTGCTACTCAGGGAAGCTTCTAGAAAGATACGCTGGCTATGACAACTGTCCAATCTGATTCCAGGCATCTGGTCTCACCCAATCCTGCCAGGTATTCACTCTCACCGTGGCTTCGGCAGTCAGGTGGGCAGAGCAGGCGCATGCCCAATTTTTATTTTTATTTTATTTTTAAAAATATATTTTATTGATTTTTTACAGAGAGGAAGGGAGAGGGATAGAGAGTCAGAAACATCGATGAGAGAGAAACATCGATGAGAGAGAAACATCGATCAGTTGCCTCTTGCACACCCCCCACTGAGGATGTGCCTGCAGCCAAGGTACATGCCCTTGACTAGAATCGAATCTGGGACCCTTCACTCTGCAGGCCGACGCTCTATCCATTGAGCCAAACCAGTTTCGGCTACATGCCCAATTTACACACAAAAATTTTTTTTTATTGATTTCAGAGGGGAAGGGGTAGATAGAAACATCAACGGTGAGAGAGAATCACTGATCGGCTGCCTCTTGCACACCCCCACTGGGGATGGAGCCCAAAACCCGGGGATGGAGCCCAAAACCCGGGGATGGAGCCCAAAACCCAGGCATGTGCCCTGACTGGGAATGGAACCATGACCTTAGGTTCATAGGTCAACATTCAATCACTGAGTCATGCAGCCAGGCAGGCACATGCCCTATTCTAAACAAGACATTTTAACAGCCAGTCTAGGAAATATAACCAACCAGGAGGTGGAAGTGGATTCTGGAAACACAGCCTGAAAACACAGGCGAGCTACCTACGCGCTGCCGTTTAACCAGGGTGAACACCTGGTACCAAACTCAAACCTCATCGTGCAGAGTCAGCGCTGCTCATGCCCCTGCTGAGAGGATGAGTCAGCAAGGTGTCCAGTGAGGCTGCCGGAAGGACAAGCGCTCCCAACAGCACCCCCAGGAGGTCCCTGGTGCCGCGGTCACCTCACGCCCGGGACCGAGCGGGCACTAGCAGTGGACTGCCTCAGTTGGTCCTTACGGCACCCCTGTGGCGGAGTCACCCTTCAGTCAACCTTACCAACTCCCTGGAGACCCCACCCCCAGACGCAGTCCCATTGGGGGTTAGGGCTTCAACATAGGAATGGGGGCGCGGGCACCCATGGGCGCATAGCAGCCTCTCGGGCCTGCAGGGGCCAGAGCTGGGATTAGAAGCGTGGAGATCAGACCCCTAGCCAAGCGCTGACCGGCCCCCATGGCCCCCTCCTCTCCATGCCCTTTCTCCTCCCCCTGGTTCATCAGCCTGAGAGCACACACAGCTCTGCCTCAGGACAGGTGAGAAACGGCTCTGAGAACTCGGCTTGGGCCTCGCAGGCCTGGGAGTGCCCATCACTCATTCTTCAGAGAGAGACAAGCCATCCCCGGCAGCGCCCGTGCCGCTACAGAGCCGGTCCGGGAGAGCGAGGACGGGAAAGGGCTGCCAAGGCTCTCCAAGGCGGCCGTGAATCGCCTCCCAGCAGCGAGATGCAGACCTGCACCGCATTGTCCCAGAGCGACAGGCAATTCCTCACGGCGCTCCCCTCCCGCCAGGGGAGAGGGGAGAGGGCAGGGGGCAGGGGGGAGGGGGGCAGCCAGCGGAAGCTCAGCTCGGAACTGGGTCAACAACCACATCCAGGACCTGTCAGACTCCCAGAATCAGGGGCCTCGGCCAGCCCTTGCAGTTGAAGCTCCAGCCTGAGGTCCTGTGAGCTGGACGGGGCCCGCCCAGGACCGGCTTAGAGGAACCGGGGTGACGGGAAGAGGAGGTGTCACCTGCACAGGCACCGAGGCAGGCGGACATTTCTCGGAAGCAGATTAAAGCAGAGATGACACCTAGGGATGGGATGGAAAGAAGGCTCCAGGACAGGGATCCCGGCTGGCCTGCTGGGCTGGGCTGAAAATTTGGAATTCAGGGGTCCACCCTGGGCAGCCATCGAGCCCTTCTCGCCAGCTTTGCCAAGTTCCAGTCCCCGGGAGACGGGGTGTGACACCCTCTGTGGCACTCATGCGTCCTCAAGCAGCCACTCACCTCTAGACCCATTCCCACCTCGGTCCGCCGGGGAAGGAAACGGAACAAACTCTTAATCAGGCGCACGATTCACACTGTTCACTGGGAAACGGCTCCGAGGACACGCTGGGACCAGAGGCACACTCCGTCTCTCACAGACCGAGACGGGGCGGCAGAGTGCGGGCTTCCGGGCCCGTGCAGGGGGTTCGGGGGGCGTGGGTCACTCACCACAGGTCACCAGGAGGGGTGTTGGGGTGCGGACACTCACCACAGGTCACCAGGAGGGGTGTCGGGGTGTGGACACTCACCACAGGTCACCAGGAGGGGTGTCGGGGTGTGGACACTCACCACAGGTCACCAGGAGGGGTGTCGGGGTGCAGGCACTCACCACAGGTCACCAGGAGGGGTGTCGGGGGGCCTGGGTCACTCACCACAGGTCACCAGGAGGGGTGTTGGGGTGCGGACACTCACCACAGGTCACCAGGAGGGGTGTCGGGGTGTCGGGGTGTTGGGGTACAGGCACTCACCACAGGTTCACCAGGAGGGGTGTCGGGGTGCGGACACTCACCACAGGTCACCAGGAGGGGTGTCGGGGTGTCGGGGTGCGGACACTCACCACAGGTTCACCAGGAGGGGGTATCAGAGTGTTGGGGTACAGGCACTCACCACAGGTTCACCAGGAGGGGTGTCGGGGTGCAGGCACTCACCACAGGTTCACCAGGAGGGGGTATCAGAGTGTTGGGGTACAGGCACTCACCACAGGTTCACCAGGAGGGGTGTCGGGGTGCGGACACTCACCACAGGTTCACCAGGAAGGGGTGTCGGAGTGTTGGGGTACAGACACTCACCACAGGTTCACCAGGAGGGGTGTCGGGGTGCGGACACTCACCACAGGTTCACCAGGAGGGGTGTCGGGGTGTCGGGGTGTCGGGGTGCGGGCACTCACCACAGGTTCACCAGGAAGGGGTGCTCCAGGCCCTGCATGATCTGCAGCTCCCGGAACACGTTGTGCACCTCGTCCCGCTCCACGCACTGCTGCTTGTTCATGTACTTCATGGCGAACATCCGCTTCGAGTCCCGCTTCTGCACGATGCACACCTGGGGGCACAGCACAGCGGACGGTCAGGCCTGGGACCCCGCCTCCCTGCGGCCGCCCGGGCTCGGGGTTCGAGTCCGTCCCGCCGGCCGAGCGGCCGCTGCGGAGTGGAGGCTGTGCGGGCTCACCCGCGGTCGAATGGCTAAGCTCAGGCTTCCTGGTCCCACTGGTCTCTTTTAGTGCCACCCAGCGGCGAGGGGGCTTTGCCAGCTCATGACGTGGGACGGAGGCCGGGGACAGCCCTGCCCGGGAGGAGCTCACCGCGGGCGGAAGCAGACGAAGGCACCGTGTCTGCACCTGCAGCGCCGGGCCTCCCACCCAGTCCCCCCTGCCTCCCGCCAGTGCCAGCACCAGCTGCCTCTGCAGAGAGCCCTCTGCCAGCAGTGCCAGAGGGTCAAGGCTAAGGAGCAACCCCTGAGCCGCGCTGGGAGTGGGGCACCTACACCCCAGGCCGCTTGCCCAGGGCGGGGTCAGCCTGGGTTCCCGGGGACAGAGAGTTTGATCAGAGTCACTGGCTGATGGCACCCTCACTGGCAGTCTTCCTGCCTGCCTCTCCCTCCCCTCTCCGCCCCCTCCCCCCCCCCCACCGCCCCCTGACTCAGAGGGCACGGTGGCCACCTTACCTCTCCTCCGCTCCGGTAGACGGTGACAGAGATACAGAGATAGCTGGCGCTTTCCTAGACTGCCCGGCCCGAGACAAAAATTCCACACCTCTCATGCCCTCCGCCTCCACCCCTCCCCCCGCTAAACTGCCGTATAAAAGAAATACCGATGCCCCCTTTGGGCACAAACTTCCCTGGCCCACCCTCAGACCAGCAAATTTCGCCTGGGGGGCACAGGATTAAAACCTCCCTTTCCAATAGCCTGAACTCTGTGTGTTTTGTCTCCTGCGTTGCAAACCTTACACCCCAGTTTGGAGTGATCAGGCCAGCAGGGGGGCAGTTGGGGGGGGGAGCAGGCCAATCGGGAGGGAGAGTGGAGATTGAACAGGCAAGCGGGGAGGGGGGGCAGTTGGGGGCAAGCACACTGTCATGGGGGGACAGTTGAGGGTGATCAGGCTGGCAAGGGGGCATTTGGGGTGAGCAGGCTGACAGGCAGTGGTTAGGGGCAATCAGGCAGGCAGGTGAGTGGTTAAGAGCCAGCAGTCCTAGATTGCGAGAGGGATAGACTGCCGGTTTAGGCCCGATCCCTGTAAACCTGCAACAGGACATCCTTCGAGGGGTCCCAGATTGGAGAGAGTGCAGGCCAGGCTGAGGGACAACCCCCCCCCCCATACACGAATTTCATGCACCGGGCCTCTAGTAAATAAATAAGTTAAAGACTAAACGCACAGCAGGGAAGAGCTGAGATTTGAGGCGGAAGGGAGTTCTTTCTGATGGCAGACGGAATAAGTTAAGGCCACCGCTCACACCCCCGCTGATCCCCTCTGGAGTCACGGAGAAACGCACCGTGTCAGGAAACGCCAAGGGAGTGCCGGGCAGAGGCCAGGGGCCAGGGCCAGCCTGGTGCTCACGTCCTCGGTGATGGAAATGCGTCCTCGGGGTGACGCGGGTTGGAACGCTCCGTGCGGGGGGCAGGCCTCGGAAGGCCTGCCCAGAGGAGGGAATGGGAAGATGACGGGAAACGCACTCGAGTGACGGAGGCTGTCCAAGGGGTCAGTGAGGGGTCAGCCGCTCCGGCCAAGGCTCGAGAGCCATTCATTCAGGAGCCAGCCTGCACTCCGGGTGACGTTCAGCTCTTAACAAAGCGAACCCGCAGCCAGCAAATCCCTCCAAAGGGCGCCGCAGGCCAACTCGACCTAATTAGCGGCAAACGAGCAGCTCTCTCCTCACCGGGAAACGGACGCACCCTCTGGGGCAGACGTCTGCGCGAATAGCCAGGGCTTCCAGCGCACGCACCCTGTTTCGGAATTCTAAAACCGGCTTCTGCATGAAGCACCAGCTCCCATTCAGGCTCCGAGAAGCGAGGCCGTGAGCCAGGGACTCCGGTTTGCGCCAGCGTCCAGCTCAGCTCTGGCAGACTCAGGCTGCGGCTCTCGGACCGGCGTGCTGCTGCTCGTCACTTTCCCAAAGAGCAAGCGTAGACTCCGAGTCCCTGCTTAGCAGACAGGGACCGCGCACGCTCCCGCCGCCCCGCCCCTGCCTTCGGGCCCGCTGCCCCTGCCCCACGACTAACTGTGCCCGCCGCAGGGCCTTTGTGTCCGCTGCCCCTTTCCTCTATGGCCGTGGTCAGCAAACTGCGGCTCTCAAGCCACATGCGGCTCTTTGGCCCCTTGAGTGTGGCTCTTCCACAAAATACCACGACCTGGGCGAGTGTGTTTTTGAAGAAGTGGCGTTAGAAGACGTTTAAGTTTAAAAATCTGGCTCTCTCTAAAACCGGTTTGGCTCAGTGGATAGGGTGTTGGCCTGCGGACTGAAGGGTCCCAGGTTCGGTTCCAGTCAAGGGCACGTACCTTAGTTTCAGGCACATCCCCAGTGGGGGTGTGCAGGAGGCAGCTGGTCGATGTTTCTCTCTCATCGATGTTTCTAACTATCACTCTCTTCCTCTCTGTAAAAAAACAAACAAGCAAGAACCATCCTTCTTACCTTCCCAAAGCTCCCTTTGCCGATGGCCCGCAGGATCTGAAAATGGTCAAAGTTGACTGAAAAAGAAAGAAAGGAACAATCAGACTGGCCAAACCTCGGCTCATTCCGAATGTTCCCACCTACGCCCCCAACCGCATACCCCAAGCGGCTTCTTGCTCTGCCTCACCTTCGCCACGCAGCCCCCACTGCACGGACACCGCCTGGCGTATCCCCCCCCCCCCCGCCGTCCCCCGTCCCCCCCGCCCCGCCGCCCCCGGCGCGTCCATCTGGCCGTGAGCACCTCCCAGTGGGCGTGGAGGGGCAGGGACGGCAGAGAACGGGGACACTCGCATCAGCAAGTTCCTCTATGCGCTGCTGTGGCTTCACCGGGGGACCTTCCACCAGCCACCTCGTCCCCCTGGCACTTAGCGCCAGCTTAGCGAGCCCTGCCTCCTGCATGGACACTCTGAACCCCCACCTGCCACGACCATGTCCGGCTCCTCCGACGAGGTCACCCCCACCCACCATGACCATGCCCAGTCCGTCTGACGTGGATGCCAGCCTCAGACCTGGCAGCGGGGCGATGGGCAAGTGGGGTTGCTGCGCCCACACTTGCCTCCTGGCATGACCCTGGGTGCATCCCTTCATGCGCGTTTCCTGAGGGGGTCCCTTCCTGCTCCGTCCAGCTCCTTGCTCCACGCTGGCTCAGAGCCGCCTCCCACTCGGCCATGCCTAAGCCCAGCACACACGTGGCTTCCCTCCCTTCGGCCCCGCGCTCCGCTCTGAAGCACCTGCCGGGGCACCCTCTCACGGCCCACGCCTTCTGCACCCACAGCGCCTCCTCCCAATCCCCACCGCAGAGTCCATCCCGCCCCACCCTAACCTTCCTCTTCTCAGGTGCACAGCGGCTCTCAGAGGCTTCTGTCCCCAGGCTGTGCCCAGGGGTCCCTGCCCGCCTCACAGCGCCTCCTGGTGGCCTCCAGCCGCCTCCCCCTCCCAATCCCGGCCACCGGGGCCCATCCAGCCCGCACCCTAAACTTCCTCTTCTCCCACTCCCACCGACACCATGACTCTCAGAGGCTTCTCTGTCCCCAGGCTGTGCCACAGAACCCTGCCCGCCTCACAGCGCCTCCTGGTGGCCTCCAGCCGCCTCCAGCCCAGAGCAGGACCCAGGAGGAATGGCTCACCGTCCATCTGACCTCACAGGCTCCACGCCCAGAGCTCACCCTGGACTCCTCTCTCCGGACCCATCTAGTCTCTTCCCTGTCATCCATCGAGGGAGGGACTGCCACCCTCACCAGGCAAGACATGCGCGGGCCACAGACTCCGAGGCACACGGCTGCGGGTACTGGTCTATATGAGCCCAGTGCCGAGGGCTAGCGGGTGCGGTACGGTTGTGATTAACTAGCTACTCGGAGCCGGAGAGGAGCAAAGCGGAGGCTATGCATCATAGGTGTGTGCGGTCCCTGCCAGACCCTGGGGGAGGGCACCACACCGGGAAGATGCTGCCTGTCAATCACTCCTGGGGTCTGAGGTGATTGGTCAGGATGGGCGTGGCCACCCCAGTGGGAGGAAAGTTGGGATCTGTAATCCCCTAAACCCATGGTCGGCAAACTGCTGCTTTCAAGCCACATGCAGCTCTCTGGCCCCTTGAGTGTGGCTCTTCCACAAAACACCACGGCCCGGGCGAGTCTATTGAAGAAGAGGCGTCAGAAGAAGTTTAAGTTTAAAAACTTGGCTCTCAAAAGGAATTTCGATCGTTGTCCTGTTGATATCGGGCTCTATTGGCTAACGAGTTTGCCGACCGCTGGGGCCTAAACAAAGACACTCGCTCTCTTACGCTCGTGGTTTCCCTTGGCGCCGGGGGCTCCTGGCCCTCTGGCACTGTCCCGGGTGGCCATGGCCAGGCCACCCCCTCGCATGATGGACCCGGGCTGGAGCAAGCCTGCTGCGGGATGGGACCTGGCTCCCACGGACACTGGACACTGGCGTGGCTCTGGCTGTACTGAACCCCCTGCTCCACTTCTTCTGTGACGGACTCAGGGACAGGGGACTGGGAAACCTGAGTGTATGCCTGTATGATCATACGTGTCTGGGTGCCTGTACGATCACACCCGTGCGCTCACACTGAGTGTGCCCCTGTGTCTGTCCGTGCTGTAGAAACAATGAGGTGTTTGGAAACAGAACTGGCTCTTCCTTCCTGCAGAGGGAGCCGGACTCCAGCTGAGCCGTCCGCCCCTCGTGGGTCTGGAGCCTCTGGCTCAGACGCGCATTTGGGACTCGGCCTCTGAGCCAGTTCCTCACGGGGAATCGCTGCCGGAACCCGTCCGCTCACCCACCTCCTCGCGGCCTGCTCTGTGCTCCTGACGGGTGCCCCCTCCCCGCGGACTGTGGGTGCCCGCCGCCCTCGTCTCGCACAGTGCAGGCGCTGTCTCCCCGGGGCTCTGCCCCGCCCCCACCAGGTGGGAATGCCCAGAGCCGAACCTCCCTGGGGCAGCCCTCGCCTGTGACGGACGGGCATGGGGGGCAGCTATCCCCGTCCCTGACCACAGAGAGGACTCTGAGCGCCTTCCCCACGGCTCCCAGAGTCCGAAGGTGCCCGCGATGCCCACGGCGGTAACTTGCTCCGTACCCCCCTCCCCACCACCACCCGCCACCCGCCTTCCCCTCCCCGTCTCGCCGCCCCTCTCTGCCGGGTCTCCCGGGATCCCCTCCTAAACAAACCCCTCGCACGTGGGCCCTGGTCTCAGGGTCTGCTCCGGGGAACCCCAAACTCAGACAACCCGTCCAGGAGGTCCGTGCACACGCCTCCATCACGGGCCGCACACATCGGCCCCGAGATGGCACATTCTCCGCCCTCACGCGTGTTCACTGGCTCAGAGCCCGCCTGTGACGGGGCACTGCCGGTCTTCGCTCCCCATGCCTGCGTGACATCGTTGTCCGTGAATATTAACCCCTTCCTGACAAGGAAGGGCGTGGCTGAAGGACTAGCCCCGGGCCCGCGTCCTCTCTCCCGGGCCCCGCCCCTCCGGGAGGAGGGGGCACCGCACCCCGCTGGCCCCACAGCCCGTCCTGCAGCCTCGGCTGCGGGGGGAGAAGCACGGGGCTCTGTCGTGGACCAGGCCCTGGAGACCTCCGTGGCCTCGGCCTGGGTGGAGGTGACGGGAGCCGGCAGCGTGGCCGGGAGGAAGGAGGGAGGGATAGGAGGCCTCTGCCGCTAATGACAGCGTTTGGCCGGCCGTGTGCGGGAGGACACGGGGAGCGTTTTTGTATAAATTGCCTTTTACCGTTTCCATCCTTCACAGCGAACGGGGGTTCAGACTTAACCAGAGCCGCTCTCTGCTAATGGCTGTCCTAGTCTCCCTGCCAGTGTCTCCTGATTTCTACTCGGGATTCTGGGAGAGAGAAGGATGAGCCTGCTTTCTGGAGCCGATGACCCCCCTTCCTGGAGCCGATGATCCCCTTCCTGGAGTCGATGAACGCCCTTCCTGAAGCTGATGCCCCCCATTCCTGGAGCCAGTAAACCCCCTTTCTGGAGTCAATCACCCCCCCTTCCTGAAGCCAGTGACCCCCCCTTCCTGGAGCCAATGACCCCCTTCCTAAAGCCAGTGACCCCCCCTTCCTGGAGCCAGTGACCCCCTTCCTGAAGCCAGTGACTCCCCCCTTCCTGGAGCCAGTGACCCCCCTTCCTGGGGGCAGTGACCCCCCTTCCTGGAGCCAGTGACCCCCTTCCTGGATCCGATGACCCTCCTTCCTGGAGCCGATGACCCTCCTTCCTGGGGCCAGCGCCCCCCCTTCCAAGAGCCAGTGACCCCCCTCGATCTGGAAGAAGAAGAATAACAAAGTCCCAGAAGTCCAGGCGCCAGATGGAAGCTACCGTGTTGGGAATTCAGCCACAGACCGTCCAGCCTGGGACTGAGGGCAGCGAGAGGGGCCGGCTCACAGACACGCACCGGTGCCTTTAGACGGGGTGACACGCAGGCAGTGCCATTGGAAAGGATGGGGATGAGTCAACGGCTGCAGAATGGACCCCAGCACTGGCCACCCCTCCCTGTCCCATGACACAGGGCAGTCCCCTCCCACAATGAGTGTGGGGTTGACCACGGCCTTGCTGTGGCTACAGGGAGGACAGCAACCGTGACATTCGCAGAGGCTGAGGAGCGCGTTCACACTGAGACTCGCTCCCTCGCCTCTCCGATCCCCGCCTCATGGGAACCGGCCCACACCGCCCTCCCCCAACATGCCCAGCCCTGTGGAAGGGGGCGCCGCCACCTCAGCAGCTGGTTGCCCTAAGCGAGCCCAACCCCATTTGCCGATGTGTCCAGTTGTGACCAAAACCAGTGACTGAGCTTTGGGTGTTTTTGTTACGCAGCGACAGCAAACTGCTGCCCTCGTCCTCACCAAAGAGCAGGGGGCCAACTGCAAATAAACACTGTCCCTCTCCCCACCCGTCTCGCCCATCGACTCCAGAGGGACGGAGAATCAATAACGAAAGGTAAGAAGGTAAATCTCTAAAGGGTCCCCATGAGGAAAATCTTCGCAACGTATTAAACGCAAAGAATTGTAAAACAGGAAACGAAATATGCCTAACCATGAAAAAGAACAAGCGAATTATGTTGGCTACATTCAAGTAACAAAACACATCAAATATCTAGAAATCAGTAAGAAGGGAGATACCCCAATTTGAGGGGAAAAAAATGGCAAAAGACTTCATGGAAGGAGTACCACCTGGTCATTATGCACATGAAAATACGCTTGATTGGCCTGGCCGGTTCAGCTCAGTGGATGGAGCATTGGCCTGTGGACTGAAAGTTTCCAGGTTCAATTCCAGTCGAGAGCACAGGCCTGGGCTGCAGTCTCGATCCCCAGTAAGGGGTGTACGGGAGGTAGCCACACCCCCCATTCTGGTTCTGGGCCAGGTGCCCCGAGGATGCCCCTGCCCTGTGGGGCTTGACAAGGGTGGGACTGGCCAGGTCTGGATCTAACCCAATGCGGGGGGGGGGGGGGGGGGAGAGGAGAGGGGTGGCTGGGTCTTGGTTTCACGTGATTTTGAGGCACATGTGAGTGAATGGGGACTTGACTCTGGGTCCCGTGGTGCACTCCAAACTCTGAGAGGAGGAAGGTTTTCATATGCATTTTACTAATTCTCTTTAATCTCTGATACTTCTATTACAGAGAAAGAGCAGACAGCAATATTAAATTATTTCCTCTAATTAATACCCTTTTAATGTGCACGAATTTTGTGCACCGGGCCACTAGTATATATATATAAATGTGCCTGAGTTCATCACCTGTCAGAAAGCTACAACTTGCCATCACAATGTAATGCCCCCAGACAACCCACCAGAATTGCCAAAACAATAAGGAATTATAATGACACTAACTGCGGGCAAAGATGTGGACCTACTGGAATTCGCACATCCTGCTAGTGGGAGTTTCAATTCATTAGAAACCCGCTTGGCAGAACCATCTGACAGGGCCCTCGGAGCTGCGCACACCCGTGCAACCTGGTCACTCCCTCCAGGCTCCACACGGAGAAGCTGCAGGGACAGCGAGAACCGCGTTCGGGACACACACAGGGCTGCCCTGGCCTCCAGCTGGAAACAACCCGATTCCCCCGGCAGCATCACGGAGGGCTGCGTATCCCCGCTGCAGCCCAGAGCGCCACCTGGAGTAAAGCACCTGCAAGTCCCTGAAATAGCACAGGTGACCCTGACACGCAGTGCTGGATGAACAGGTCCCACACACAGGACACAGCCCGGGGCGGGGCAGGGCGGGGTAGGGGGTGGCTGTATGAGATGTGGGCCAGGAAGAGGCTGCAGGTGAGGCCGGCAGGCCAGGGGTCCCCCTGGGAGCAGGTGCGTGGAAGGAGCAGATGCGTGGAAGGAGCAGAGGGGGCTCTGTTTGCTGATGGGAGCGGAGGTCACCCAGGTGTGCTCACCTGGGACAACTGCCTGGAACTGGACACATGACGGGCGCAGCAGCCTGTTCACATGGGATGCTTCCGTAGTGACTCAGACAAAAAGTGAGACCGAAACGCATTATCGTGTGGAATTCACAAGAACCCAGCTCAAAATCAGCTTCGGAAAAAGGCGACAGAAAGAAACGAAACCCAGCATGTCACACTGGGATGCTAAAAACCAACTCGTCTTGCCGAAACCCGTGTGGCTCAGCGGATAGGGTGTTGGCCTGTGGACTGAAGGGTCCCAGGTTCGATTCCGGTCAAGGGCATGAACCTTGGTTGCGGGCACCTCCCCAGTAGGGGGTGTGCAGGAGGCAGCTGATCGATGTATCACTCTCATTGATGTTTCTGACTCTCTATACCTCTCTCTTCCTCTCTGTAAAAAAGTCAATAAAAATATATATATTTTAAAAAACTTCAGAAACATTTCCACTGAAGCCAGGAGTAAGAGAAGGAAGCCACCTACTTACTGATGCTATGCAACAACTCAGTCTATCTGGGGAAAGGGGCCATATCCTTTGCCAACGGGATAGTTCCACGATCTTAGATATTAGAGTAGGCAGGGATAAGCATCAGCCATTTAAAAGGACTAGCCGAGACCGGTTTTGCTCAGTGGATAGAGCGTCGGACTGCGGACTGAAGGGTCCCGGGTTCGATTCCGGCAAGGGCATGTACCTTGGCTGCGGGCACATCCCCAGTAGGGGGCGTGCAGGAGGCAGCTGATCGATGTCTCTCTCTCATGGATGTTTCTGACTTTCTATCCCTCTCCCTTCCTCCCTGTAAAAACTCAATAAAATATATTTTAAAAAAATAATAATAAATAAATAAAAAGACTAGTAAATTGAATGTAAGAATAGCTGTTCATCAGGATTCACCATTAAGAGAGTGAAAGTGTGCACTACAGATCAGCAGATCTTTCTGTCACAGCTAAGATCTCTGTGGCCAAGCGTACATCCACCGCAGGCAGAGAACGGGCAACAGAAAGGCACACGCAATGGAGAAGTCAGCAGAGAAAGGGAAAGGTGCTTCACGAAAGGACGTACGAATAAAAATAACCACATGGAAAGGTATTCCACAGTGTTAGTGATGGGAAATGTAAATTAAAACCGCAATTAAGGGGCATGACACACCTAGCAGAACAGCTAAAATAAGAAAGACAATGACAATTGTCAGGGAGGACGCAAAGCAAGGAGACCCTCCTTACCGTGGGCGGGAATGTCGATGGGGCAATTGGGACATCGAGCAGAGGCGTAGCCAACGACCTCAAGATGTTCCTCTAGGGCCATGGTCGGCAAACTGTGGCTCGGGAGCCACATGCGGCTCTTCGGCCCCTTGAGTGTGGCTCTTCCATAAAATACCACAGCCTTGCCGAAACCGGTTTGGCTCAGTGGATAGAGCGTCAGGCTGCGGACTGAAGGGTCCCAGGTTCGATTCCGGTCAAGGGCATGTACCTTGGCTGCGGGCACATCCCCAGTAGAGGGCGTGCAGGAGGCAGCTGATCGATATTTCTCTCTTATTGATGTTTCTAACTCTATCCCTCTCCCTTCCTCTCTGTAAAAAAATCAATAAAATATATTTAAAAAAAAAATACCACAGCCTGGACCAGTCTATTTTTAAGAAGTGGCGTGAGAAGAAGTTTGAGTTTAAAAAATCTGGCTCTCCAAAGAAATTTCAATCATTGTCCTGTTGATATTTGGCTCTGTCAACTGGTGAGTTTGCCGACCACTGTTCTAGGGCATATACTCCGCAAAGGAATGGGATTCTGTTAACAATGAGCACCCAGGTCAGAAGAGAGAACCACAACGTGCCATGTGCACGCCTTAGAACATAGCAAAAATAAAACAAACTACAGCTACAGGAAGCAACGTGGATGGCGCTACAGACTGCTGAGACGGGGAGGCGGGAGCAAGCTGACACACATCCTCCATCCTGTTTACCGAGGGCTTGGGACAGGCCACACTCAGCTGTGGTGTCAGAGCCCCTGACAAGGGTTCCTCTGAGCAGAAGACAGTCAGGAGCTCAGGGTGTGGGGGTACCTGCTAATGTTCTGGTCCTGGATTGGCTACTGGCCGCACGGGCACGCCCACTTTCTGGAAGCGTGCCCCCCTGCACACTCAGGCCTTGGGCACGTCCACATGTGCCATAGCTCCATGAACAAGTTCAAACCAGGGCCCGGGTATCAATAAACAAACGGACGAAAAAGGCCTTTGGAGTCTGTCCCCTGGGCGCTCACGGGCGGCCAGCTGTCAGTGAGCCTCTGCCCCACGCGTCTGGGCCATTCGGGAGAGATGCCCGCAGCCCTGCCACCGCCGGCGCCCGGCTCGCTCTCCGCACCGGGGACTCGGCCAGGCGCTGCTCCGGCAACGGGCCAGCCCTCCTCACCCCAACCTCGCCAGGCAGACTGCCAGCCGACCCTGAGGATGAGACCCCGTGGTGTGCAGGGACTGGAGGGGGTCACTGTACCGCCGGGAGGGGGTATCCCAGGAAAGGACGGGGTTGTGTCCACCTGCCCCCCTCCCCACGCCCGCTCTCCCTCCTTCCCACCAGCGGAGGGCAGTGTCTGGCGCAGAGTGAGCCCACCAGGAGCATGACCACCTGCTCCAGCGATAGAGCCAGGACACTTGTTTCTAATCCTCACCCGAGGATACCTTTCCCAGTGACTTTTTCCTTTCTTTATCAACTAAGGTGTTACATAGGGGTCCTTATTCCCCCATTATCCCACCACCTCCCACTCATGCCCCACCTCTTTGCCCCCCGTGCCCACTGCCTGGGCCTATTTGCATGCACACAAGTCCCTTAGCTGGTCTCTCCCCCTTCCTCCCCTTCCTCCCCTGAGGTTTGATGGTCTGATGGATGCTTCTCTGTCTCTGGGTCTGTTTTAATTCATCAGTTTATGTTGTCCATTATATTCCATAAATGAGTGAGATCATGTGGTATTTATCTTTCTCTGACCGGCTTATTTCACTTAGCGTAATGCTCTCCAGTGCCATCCACGCTGTTGCAAATGGTAAGAATTCCTTCATTTTTTCCCGCGGCATAGTATTCCGTTGTGTAGATGTACCACAGTTTTTTAATCCACTCATCTGCTGATGGGCACTTAGGCTGTTTCCAAATCTCAGCCATGGTGAATGGTGCTGCTATGAACACAGGGGTGCATATATCCTTTCTGATTCGTGTTTCTGGTTTCTTGGGATATATTCCTAGCAGTGGGATCACTGGGTCAAATGGCAGTTCCATTTTTAGTTTTTTGAGGAAACTCCATACTGTTTTCCCCAGTGGCTGCTCCAGTCTGCATTCCCACCAGCAGTGCACAAGGGTTTCTTTTTCTCTGCATCCTCACCACCCATTGGTTTTTAGGAAGAGTGCAAGGGAGGGAGGAGCGGGGGAAGAGAGAGAAACGTCAGTGTGACAGACGTACTGACTGGTTGCCTCCCACAGGTGCCGTGACCACAGGACCAGGGATGAAACCTGGAGCTGAGGCACAGCAATCAAACCCGACACCCTTTGGTACCCGGGTCAGCTCACTAACCACTGAGCAACCCTGGCCAGGACAGAACCAGGACGCTTCTGAGAACACAGGGGACGCTGAGCTGAGGAGGCTCTGGTTCAGATGGGTCCCAGCAATCAGAGGTCTGGCTACTTCACCCACGAAGGCTGAATGAATGAACTCAGGCCTCTTCTCCCCGAGGGCCCAGGTTTGAACCACCACACAACACCCAGCGAGATGTGTCTGTGAACTGGGCTGGCATGAGTGTGGGCACCTGCTAAAGCAGCACATCGCCTGGTGCAAAGCCACAGCCATTCCCTTCAACTCCCCAACGCAAATCCACAGCCATTCCCTTCAACTCCCCAACACAAAGCCACAGCCATTCCCTTCAACTCCCCAACGCAAAGCCACAGCCATTCCCTGAAGAGGGGAACGACAGTGGTAATTTCATTACTGCAGCCCCTTATGCAGCCCCGGAGAGCAGAAATGCAAATGAAAGGAAAGCTTTGTACTGAAGAAGAAAATCTTTCAGAAGACGAAGCCATTGTAGTCGGTAATTGGGGAACAAGACGGGATAAAATTTCTGTGCTATCGGAGATGGTGACAAATTAAATCATCTCTATCCTCCCGCTCTTGAAAAGACAACAACCACGGAACTTCCAATGAACTTTCCGATCGATAATGGACTCAATTAACCGTCCCCTTTTGTGAGCCAAATGCCTGCATACACAAAAGAGGTAATTTTAGTGTTTCTTTCTCTCCCTCCTCCTCTGTCTTCTTCTTGCCTCCCTCCCTCCCAGCCCTGCCCGCTCTCCCAGAAAGAGATAAATTCCGGTCCGTGCACCAGACCTCACGCAGTGGGGCAGGGCAGCCCTCCCGGAGCCCCGAGGCCCCCAGGTCTCCGGAAGGACAGCACCTCCGTGTAAAGAGAGTCTGTCCTCTTCACCAGCACCGCCAACAGTGCCATCTCGCTGATTGTGCCGTCTTCTCTGGCGTGGACACCTCTCGTGGCCGTGCCAGGTGCCCATCCTCCTCTCCAGAGGATGCCCATCACTGCCGTGGGACTTGGCGCACGGTACCAAGAACCCAGGGGTCACCGAGCACGCTGGAGGAGCTTCCCAGCTGTGTGACCTTCGGCAAGTGACTCAACCTCTCTGTGCCTCACCTCAGGGATTGTGGATGGAAATGCTCTGATCTCTATTTGGCCTATTCAGGGTTGTTTTTTAAGGCGTGAATTCGACACTAACCATTAAAGTCTGACTATCCTATCTAAGAAAAGAGTAATATGCAAATTGACCACACCTTCATGACACTCATAAGCCCATGCCCACAAGCCAATCAGAGCAAGCATGCAAATTAGTCCAACCAAGATGGTGGTTAGTTTGCATATCCGCACACAGAAGATGGCATGGAAGAAAGCCAAGCACTGCAGAAGGGAGCAAGAGAAGCAAGCAAGCGGGGTAGGAGAGACGGGAGGGAGGGAGGCAGAGGAGACGAGGGTAAGGCAGGCAGCAGAGAAGGGAGGGAGCTTTGCTCAGGCTGCAGTTAGCTCTGTTCTTGCAGGAATCATCCTGCCATGGGTCTCTAGTTTCACATAAAAACCCAGATATCTGGCTTCTGCAGAAAAGCGATGGGTTGGCGACCCCAGGACAGGTCCCTGCAGGGCAGCAGTTCGCTGGAGCTGGGTGGTGGCAGCCCCCACTGCTGGGAAAGGCCCTCCTGGACATGCAGGTGCCAGCAGGTCACTCCTGTGACTTTGTCCCCTGAAGGCAGCCGAGAGGGGCTGTGCCTTAGCACCGCCCTCCTCCTGCTGGTGGTGCCTATGTTTCTGGGCTGTTCATGCCCTTTGCCTACCCTGTCTCCCCACCAACATGACCTTCTGGAATTGCAACCAGCCTCCGAGGCCAAGTCCTCAGACCACCTCCTCCACAAAGCCTTTCTCTATGCCCCCAACTCCTGATCTGAAGCAACCCCCTCCTCCCCCTTCCTCTAACCCTACACTGAGCCCTGCCATATGCTTCTCACCCCTGCCTTTAACTCCACTTAGCCATGAGCGGGTACACACACAGCCAACTGCAAACTTCCTGAGACTAGAGACCCTAATTCATCTGTGTTCCTCAACTGAGCAGTTTCTCTGTGATGGGCAGAATAAGCCCCCCCCCCACACACACCCCTAGATGCTTATGGTCCAGCTGCTGAAGCTTGTGGGTGTTACATCACCCGACAAAGGGATGGATGGCAGCTGCCAATCAGTGCACCTGCTGATGGGGAGGTGTGTCGGGCTTCCCAGGTGTGTCTGGGCCGATGTCACCATGGGGGAGCAGAGGAGTCTGTCGGGGCGATGCAGCAGCAGGGGCCAGGAGCCTGGTCATGCAGAAAGGCAAGGCACGGGTTCTCTCAGACTCTCCGTAAGGGACCAGTCCACTGACACCTTGATTCAGGCCCTGTGGGCTTCTGGCGAGAAGAAACGAAACTTGTACCAAACACGGGTGATGGCAATCGGGGCAGAAACGGGAGCCTACTACACCCTCGTTCACACAGTAGGCACTAACAGGTCCTGCCCGTCAATGCTGACTCTGGCAGCATTGGGTCCCAGAATCACGTAAGGACAAGGAAGCGCTGTCCCTCGCCCCACACTGTGAAGTCACCGGGGACACACTGAGCTCCTGGGAAACCTGCTGAAACACAGAGGCAGCTGGGACGTGGGAGAGCTATGCGCTGTGGCTCTGGCACACCGAGCTGGCGCCCCGCCCACACCGAGGAGCGCATTGGTACCCTTACGGGAGGGTTTCACCTGGACGAGTCTCCTTCTCCTCACCTGGAAAATGGGGCTGGCACCCCTCCTTACAGAAGCACTGTGAGCAGTACCTGGTCCACAGGAGACTCGTCCCAAACGCTTCGCACAGCCTTGTGCACCCCACATCCTCATACACCCCGAGGATGCATTCGACCGGCTCTTCTGCTGACAGGGCGTTTTCCAACCAGGGGGAGAGCTCTGGTTTATAGAGGGCTCTCAGGGAAGGCACCTGGGCATTCTTTAAATCAGTGTCAGCTGAATCCGGGCGCCAGGCAGAGCCACATCTTGGAAACACATCCACCAAGAAGGCTGGCTGTGGTATCAGTACTGACTCTTCACTTTGCCCCAAGTGTCAGGGAGAGGGCCTTGAAATGTAGATTCAGCCGAGCCCCAGGATTAAGGGAATGAGTGGGGCCTGGGCCCATTTAAGCTCCTTTGACTTTAAGTCTTTTCATGTGAAACCCTTTTTATTTTGGTATAAATAAACACAGTGCTGTTGGGTTTGGATTCCTGTCTCTCCATCAGAGAGAGCAGAGATTCCACCCAGCCCCAGCTTTATATTTCTACATCTGTGTCCTCGGTTCTTTCTTTTATTTCTCAATCCCCACCTCCTCTACTCAGAGACTGGACCTCACTCTCTGTCCACGCTGGACATGGAGAAGAGAGAAAACCCCTACACTGGTTCTCAGCCAGGCGATACTGGGGTGGCAAACCAGCCCCAGGGGTGCACTTGCTCCCGGGCCTGTCATTCACGTGGATAACATGTGCAGATCCGAACACCTCACTTCCTCCCTGCTCCAAGGAGAGAACACGGTCTCTGCTCCAGATCACCGGTTCAACACCCTCTCCGAGTCTCTGTGCTCACCCTTTGCACGGCGGCTCTTCAGCACCTCACTTCAAAAGAAAAGTCTACTCTCCTGTTCGTGTGATGTCCTTTTGTTAATCCTCACCCAAGGATAGTTTTCCATTGATTTTTAGAGAGAGTGGGAGGGAGGGAGGAAGGCAGGGAGAGAGAGAGAGAGAGATAAAGATAGAGATAGAGAGAGAGAGAGATTGATTAGTTGCCTCCTGCTCATGCCCTGATAAGTACCTGCAACCTGGGTACCTGCCCTTTACTGGGAATTGAGCTTGAGACCCTTTGGTGGGCAAGCCAACACTGCAACCATTGAGCAATCCCAGCCAGGACAAGACTATTTCTTAGTCCCGGCATCTGAGCAGCTTGGAGATTTGACTTAGCCAACAAAACGTGGTGGGGTGATGACAGAGACAACCATCAGCACAGTAGAAAGGCAACCTCTGGAACAGAGAAAAATCTGATCGGAGGTCAATCTCAAAATATATAAGGAACTCTTACAATTCAATAGAAAAACGAACAAAAAACACACTAACAAACTTGTTTAAAATTAGAGGCCCGATGCAGGAAGATTTGTGCGAGAGTGGGCCTTCCTTCCCTGGCTGCCAGCAACGCCTGTGCTCTGGCCAGAGCCGCCTTTCTGCCCTCCCATGCTGCCCAGAGGCCTGGAGCATCTGGGGTGGTGCAGAACGCCTGCCACCCGCCTTGCCCCCGGCCACTAGATGCCTGTGTATGCAAATCAACCCGCCATCTTTGTTGGGTTAATTTGCATACTCACTCCTGATTGGCTGGTAGTGATCACAAAGGTATGGTCAATTAGCATGTTACTCTTTTATTAGGTAGTTGGGCTAAGGCCTTCATAGCCACTTCTCCAGAGAAGATGGATAGGTGGCCCACAGACATTCGAACAAACCCTCCGCGTGGCTAATCTTGTGTTAAACCACGGGCGATGGAAACATAACTCAAACCCACAGGAGACGTCCCCTCACGGCTGCCAGGGTGGCTGCTACCACAACCACGAAAGACAGCAAGTGCCGCGAGGGCATGGGGAGGCTGGTGCTGGCCCGGTGCTGGCGGGAACGCAAGTGGGTGCCGTCACTGCAGAACACAAGGTGGAGATTCCTCCA
>CM050511.1:120730444-120875444 GCA_027563665.1 Antrozous pallidus | reverse complement strand
CTGCCCTCCCCTGCTGACTTGATCACCCACAATTGCCCTCCTCTGCTGGCCGTCTTGTGGTGGTCATCCTGTGTCCACATGGGGACAGCCATCTTGTGTGTTGGAATGATGGTCAATTTGCATATTACCTCCTTTTTATATAGGATAGGCTACATCCAAAGCACACAGTGCAGTGTGTAGATGCTGTCTCACAGAAATGAACCCTGGGAACCTAGATGAAGGATGGGCAGCAAGTGCTGGGCCACAGGGGCAAATCGGAGGGAGGCACATGCGGCACGAACCACAGTGCCAGCCTGCATCCCAGCCTTGACCTTGCATCGTATTTGCTGGCCAAGAAAAAATGTAATCGGTACAGGTTTATATCTCTGCCTCCCCATCACGCCACAGAAATTACAGGGACTGGTCAACAGAAGGTCTGAACGATTTATAACCTCAGTTTAAAAGACCGTGATTCCCCAGAAAGATCAGAGGCACTTGTAATTTCCTGGAAGAAGTATTTAAAATGCCAGCGCAAACCACATTCCATTGCAAACCACTGTCTTATGCAAATCACTGTCCTATGCAAATCACTCTCCTATGCAAATCACTCTCCTATGCAAATCACTCTCCTATGCAAATCACTCTCCTATGCAAATGCCTAATTCTGGAGAACACAGGAAAGGTGTGTCTAAGCTCCCTTTGATTCTCCGGATGAGGGAGCAATTACACTCTGGAGAGGAGGGATAAGGACTTGTGTTGGACTTATTGAATACTAGAGGCCCGGTGCATGAAATTCATGCACTCAGGTGGGGATTCCTCAGCCCCGGTCGAGAGAGGGCGCAGGCCAGGCCGAGGGACCCACCAGTGCAGGATTGGGGCTGGGAAGGGGCGACAGGAGGGACCCATCAGGGCATGTGCAGAGTCATTTAACTGGAGCAGGGAAGGAGAAGGTGAGATTGGGGGGGGGGGGGGGCCTCAGACGAGAGGCCTGGAGGCCTTATCACGGCTCTAAGCTTGACGCAGGAGCACCGGAGCCTCCAAAGATCTCCTAGCGGGGCTGGCCTGGTCGCATCTGTGATTGGGAGCCATAATCCTGGGCGTTGGGTGGAGGAGGTGACGAGAGGTCAGGAGACCAGGCAGCAGACAGTTCAGAGGTGGCAGAGGGATTGGGGGGAGGTCCCCACACGGGGTGATGTTTGTATGGAGCTGGTGGTGGGGTGGCTGGAAAGACGGGGGCAGATGAGAGAGGTATTTAGGGGTAACATCCACCCAGCCCGGTGCCTGATTGGATTTGTGGGGGCGAAGGAGCTGGAAGTCAAGGAAAACCCGAGATGTTCTGGCTCCTGCAGTGTGGGGGTGAGGCTGGAGGGCTGAGGGGATGAACCCTGAGTGTCCGGCTGGCTTTAAAGAGCTCAATGGTCATGTGCTTGGACTCGATCTTATGGGCCAGTGGTCGGCAAACTGCGGCTCGCGAGCCTCCTGCGGCTCTTTGGCCCCTTGAGGGTGGCTCTTCCCCAAAATACCACGGTCTGGGCGAGTCTACTTTGAAGAAGTGGCGTTAGAAGAAGTTAAAGTTTAAAAAATGTGGCTCTCCAGAGAAATCTCAATCATTGTGCTGTTGATATTTGGCTCTGTGGACTACCCTGTTTCCCCGAAAATGAGACAGTGTCTTATATTCATTTTTGCTCCCAAAGATGCGCTACATCTTATTTTCGGGGGGATGCCTCATATTGCAGCGAGTCGGTCTTATTTTCCGGGGATGCCTTACTTTCGGGGAAAGGGTATCGAGTGCGGGGACAGTGGGCTGGATCACGGCCCCGCACACTGACGCGGGAGCTTCGGGAAGAGCGCGAGTGTGGCTCAGGCCGTTTGAACGTGAGGCACTCAATCTCTGGAGACACCCAAGTGGAATCATCCCCAGGCACACGGACGCAGAGCCCACGGGAGAAACAGCGTTAAGGAGATGAATTCCTGAGTCGCTGTCATTCAGGAACATGTCCCGTTATTTCTGTCCCCGCTCAGCCACGGCCGCCGTTCTCAACCTTCCTAACGCCTCGACCCTTTAATACAGCTCCTCGTGCTGTGGGGACCCCCAGCCATAACATCACATTCGTTGCAAATTCATAACCGTAATTTTGCTGCTGTTCATGAATCGTAATGTAAACGTTGTGTTTTCCGGCGGATGAGGCTCTGCAGCCGCGGTTCTGTTGGGGACCGCTAGCGGGGTCGCCTGAGACCAACGGAAAACACAGATGTTTACGATTCATAAAATTATGTCTGTTGCTACTTCATCACTGTAATTTTCTACTGTTAATGAGCCGTAGTGTATATACCTGTGTTTTCTGAGGGTCTCAGGCGACCCTGCCAGCGGCTCTCAACCAGTGGGTCGAGGCAGGTTGAGAGCCGCTGCACGAAACGCTGGCTCCGCCTCAGAGGTGTGCTGCCCGGCGTGGTCGGGAACCGCTAGCGGGGTCGCCTGAGACCCTCAGAAAACACAGATATTTACATCACACTACATTGCTAGTAGTGTACGGGATGTCGCTCAACCAATTGGGCTACCCAGCCAGGGCAACACTTGTTTTTAAAAATCTCTTACTCCTGCCGCTACAGTGAGAATACCCGGAGGTGGTTAGGAGGTTGCCCCTCAAACGCGGGCGCTGGCCATACAGTGATTCCACGTTGGCTAAAAGCCAGCGGGACATAATTTCACCCCATGTTTCTGGGGTCCTGAAAAGTCTTTAATCCCTTTGATCCAATCCTTTCACTCCCGGCACTTCATTTTCAGGAATTCTTTTAAAAGAAATTCTTTAAAAATATATATATTTGTATTGATTTCAGAGAGGAAGAGAGAGAAACATTAATGATGAGAGGGAATCATTGATTAGCTGCCTCCTGCACACCCCTCACTGGGGACCGCGCCTGCACCCCGGGCCTGTGCCCCGACCGGGAATCGGTCTCTGACTTTCCTGGTCCACAGGTCAATCCCTGAGTCTCGCTGGCCGGGTGGGAGAGAAATTCTTTACGGATAAAATTTTGATGCAACTGTTTATAAAGATGGAAAACTGAAAGCCTGCCTCTCTAACAATAAGAAAATATTTAAGTAAATGATGATAGTTCCATTGGATAGAACAGTGGTCGGCAAACCTTGGCCCGTGAGCCACCTGTGGCTCTTTGGCCCCTTGACTGTGGCTCTTCCACAAAACACCACGGCCTGGGCGAGTCTACGTTGAAGAAATTTAAGTTTAAAAAATGTGTCTCTCCAAAGAAATTTCAATCGTTTTCCTGTGGCTATTGATTCTGTTGACTGATGAATTTGCTGACCACGGGGATAGAATATTAAAACCCATTAAAGTGTTAATTTTTAAGATACTGTAACAACGCAAGGGAAAAAACAGGGATCGTTTTGTTAGTGGTAGGTGTGTACTCACATAAAAACGTCTAGACATGGGCCCTGGATGGTGTATCCAAGTGGTTAGAGCATCTGCCCATGGTCAAGGGCATATGACTGGATTGCACGTTGGAACCCTGGCCCGATTGGGGCACATGCAGAAGGCAACCACTCAATGTACCTTTCTCGCATCTCTCTTCCTCTCTCTCTGCCCCGTCTCCCTCCCTCTCCCCCTTCCATTCCCTTTTATAAAAAAATCAATGGAACAATCTCCCCAGGTGAGGATTAACAACAAGCGTGTCTAGACATGGATGAGGGCAGTGAGGTGAGAAACAGCTTCAGAGCGAAGCTGACCGAATGTGGAGCGGTAGGTGTTTTGTCTCTGTTCCCGAGCCTCGTACTCTGACAGGACTGCGCGCGGGAGCCGGTGGCCAGGAGGAGCACGCAGGACAAAGCGGGGTCAGGCTGTGTGCGTGTCCTCTTCCTCTCCGCGTTCAGAGAGAGCGTGTGCGGGAGCCTCGTCTGCAGGCCAGTCTCGCTCTGCCTGCTCACACATGTCTGTGAGAGACGGCTCGTCCCACAGCCTTCAGACACAGCCCCCGTGGGGGACACTGTGGGGTCCCAAATTCTGGGTTAGACAGACCGGCCCTGGCTGGCCTGGCTCAGTGGTAGAGCATCGGCCTGCACCCCCGAGGCTCTTGGGTTCGATTCCTGGTCAAGGGCATGAATCTAGGTTGCAGGTACGATCCCCTACCTTTGTCGGGGTGTATGTAGAAGGAAACCAATCAATGTGTCTCCCTCACTGATGTTTCTCCTCCCTCTCTCTACTCTCTCTAAAAAAAAAAATCAATGGGAAAAATACCCTCACTCCCTGGGTGAAGATTTTAAAAAAGCCTATCTAATAAGAGAGTCATATGCAAATTGACCGCACCTTTGCCACGCCCACAAGCCAATCAGAGTGGGCATGCAAATTAACCCAATCAATATGGCGGCCAATTTGCATATCCATGCAGAGAAGAAGGCTTAGAAGGAAGCCAAGCACTGCAGAAGGGAGCAAAGCTGTGGAGAAGAAAGCAAGTGGGTGGGGGGGGGGTGGGGAGCGAGGCAGAGGAGACAGGAGGAAGGGAGACAGCAGAGATGGGAGCGAGCGAGGTAGTGGAGAAGGGAGTGAGGCAGCAGAGAAGGGAGGGAGCTTTTCTCAGGCCAAAGGAAGCTCTATTCTTGCAGGAATCTTCCTGCAACAGATCCCTAGTAATAATAATAAATACAGACTCCGGTGTGAACCCCGGCTCGTCCACACAGGTCACCTCTCCAGGGAAATGCGGATTCAGAGACTTGAGTCAGGAAAACCGTCCCCATGCACGTCTGAAACGCAGTCCGTGCATGGGGTGAGTCACTCGCTGTTCCCCTCGGCGGGACGCGGGCTAACCTCTTGCCGTCAGAATGCAGATGACGAATGTTCGGCTCCGGCCTTGCATCCAGTCACTTACAAACACACCTGTTCTGGTCGGGCAGGCGCCTGCGTTTCCAGCGCCCTGCGGCTCTGGCCTCGGAGAGCGTGTCCCTTCCCCGGACCAGGCCACGGCCCTGCCTACACCCTCCAGTGACTCCAGAATACCTACACCAGCGGTCGGCAAACGCATTCGTCCACAGAGCCAAATATCAACAGCGCAACGATCGAAATTCCTTTGCAGAGCTGCATTTTTAAAACTGAAACTTCTTCTAACGCCACTTCTTCAAAAATAGACCCGCCCAGCATGAAAAAAATAAAATAAAATAAAATAAAGACAAGAAAAAAAAAAATAGACCCGCCCAGGCCGTGGTATTTTGTGGAAGAGCCACACTCAAGGGGCCAAAGAGCCGCATGAGGCTCGCGAGCCGCAGTTTGCCGACCACTGGCCCATAAGATCGAGTCCAAGCACATGACCATTGAGCTCTTTAAAGCCAGCCGGACACTCAGGGTTCATCCCCTCAGCCCTCCAGCCTCACCCCCACATTGCAGGAGTGCTAAGCCCCCTACAATCTCCCCAAGGAGCCATGGTTACTCTTTACTATCTGCCTTCGCACGTTCTGTTCCATCCCTCTGAAACACCCTTCCCCCTGTACCAACTCCTCCTTCCCTGGTAGCTCCCGCCATCTCTACGAGAGTCGAGTCCAAGATGAAGTCTTCTCCCGGGTCTCCCTGCTCCAGGGTGAGGGAGCCCCCCCAGAGCAGCACAGTCCCCCGAGCTCCCCGCATTGTCCCGGCTCTCTTGGCGTGAGGCGCTCCCTGCAGGCGGGGTTTGCCGTCATGGTCCCCGTGTCCGGTCCCAGCACAAGGCGGTGCAGAAAGACTGCTGTGTCTCCACCGTGTGACTGGTGGCAAATAAAAGCGTCTCACTCTAGCACGGAACTGAGTAAGAAACGTGCTGGCAAAACCGAGTGGGCGAATGTCTCCCTGGGCTGGCAGCGGGCACCTGGAGGAGAGACCCCAACCCTGCATTTCAACAAGCCCCGGGGGGCGTCTGACCTTGGCCCTGACCCCTTCGGAATGAGGAACTGCGGCAGGAAAACCAACAGGTCGGTGACGCCAGCTAGAACTATTTTGCCCTTAAATATTTTTAAAACATTTTTTATCTATTTTTAATTGATTTCAGAGAGAAAGGGAGAGGGAGAGAGAGAGATAGAAACATCAAGAATGAGAGAACTGTTGATCGGCGGCCCCCTGTGTGCCCCCTTTTGGGGATCGAGCCCACAACCTGGGCATGAGCCCTTGACCAGAATTGGGCTTCAGTCCGCAGGCCGGCACTCTATCCAATGACCCAAACCAGCTAGGGCAGTGGTCGGCAAACTCGTTAGTCACCAGAGCCAAATATCAACAGCACAACGATTGGAATTTCTTTGGAGAGCCAAATTGAACTTAAACTTCTAACACCACTTCTTCAACATAGACTCGCCCAGGCCGTGGTGTTTTGTGGAAGAGCCACACTCCAGGGGCCAAAGAGCCGCATGTGATCCCTGAGCTAGGGCGCCAACAAATATTTTTAAGCTCATTTCCTGGGACAAAGGGTAGAGACAGTTGTGACGAGAAGGCAGGCGAATTTCCCCTGCACTTAAAGAGAAAGATAGAGGATTCCCGAACGCATGCCCTTTGACCCAGGCTAGAACCAGGAAACCCTAAAACCCTAAGACCTGTGAGGCTGTGCCTTCTTCGGAGAAGGGAGTCCATAGCTGTCATCAAGGGGTTCTGTGAGGGCATGGATCCCCCAAACTCCCTACGCTGAAACTCCCACCCCCAGTGCCCTGCATTGGGAAACAGGGCGTTCGCGATGACTGACGTTAGGGGAGGTAAAGCTGAGCCCGAATCCGATGGGACCGGTGTCTTCTTAGAGGAGGAAGGGCCCAGCTGGCGTGGCTCAGGGGTTGAGCATTGACCTATGAACCCAGAGGTCACGGTTCGATTCCCAGTCAGGGCCCAGGCCCCAGTTGCGGGCTCACTCCCCAGCAGTGGGCGTGCCGGAGGCAGCCGGTCCATGAAATGATTCTCTCTCATCATCGATGTTTCTCTCTCTCTCACCCTCTCCTTTTCTCTCTGAAATCAATAAAAATATATTTTTTTAAAAAGTAGAAGGCCGAAACCGGTTTGGCTCAGTGGATGGAGCATCGGCCTCTGTACTAAAAGGTCCTGGGTTCAATTCCGGCCAAGGGCATGTACCTTGGTTCTGGGCACATCCCCAGTGGGGGGTGTGCAGGAGGCAGCTGATCGATATTTCCCTCTCATCAATGTTTCTAACTTTCTATCCCTCTCCCTTCCTCTCTGTGAAAAATCAATAAAATATATTTTTTTAAAAGGAAGAGGAAGAGGCACAGAGATCTCCCTCTACCCCCAGCACTCAGGGAGAGGCCACCTGAGGGCCCGTGGGCAGGGGCCGCAGGCCGGAAGCGTTCCTTCCCGCCTGACCCCGGCCCTGCGGCTCCCGGCCCTGCGGCTCCCGCTGCCTCCAGATCGGCGAGGGACCGAATTCCTGCCATGCAGGCCACTCCCACCCCAAGTTCCGCGCTCCCTGTGCCAGCATTGTCACACACCCCGTCCCCAAACACACGGCACACAGCGGCTGAGGACAGAAACCCCACTCACCCTCCCCAGCTGTCAGCGACAGGGGGTGTCTCTTCCAGGGTCTGAGCCACTCCGAGAGTCATCTCCCCGGGGGTATCCCCCCACAGGCTGTCCCACTTCGAACGCTGGTATCAGGGTCACGTTCACCGACATCCATGACAAGTTCAGGGTCAGTGTGGACGCGGCTGAGGAAGGGTTCAGCGCCACGGCGTCCTGCTTCTTCCTGGGACACCCAAGAGCCTCCGCCGGCTCCCCCGTCTGCCAGACCCCCACCTGCCTGTGCTGCACCCCAAAGAGCCAGGAGGGGCCTGGCCTCAGGGGGGCCCCATGCCCTACACTGGCCCCGCGCTGCCCATAGGCACTGCCCGTATCGCCATGGACGGCTGTGAGGCCCGAGGGCCCCACGCTGGAACCTCCTGGAAGGAAGAACTGAATGCGCCTGGACTCCCATCGGCTGGCGATTGTGTCCCTCCGAAGGAAGCCGTCGGGGCCGTCGTCTGACTGCCACCCCAGCCCCTGTTCCGACAGCCAGCCTCACAGCCCGCTCTGCCCCCGGGGAGAGGTGCCCAGGACACCCCGCCTCAGCTCTGAAATGGGGGGGACAGTTCCAGCTCCAGGGTTGCTGCCCGGCCTGGCCCCCTGGGGACGCGCGGAGACCACACTGTGGAGGCAGAGCTCACACCACCACATGTGACAGCGCTGGGCCGGGGTGTCCAGGGCTCCCCGAGCAGGTCAGCCGCACCCGGCCCGCAGGGTGGTCGGTGGCCGCCTGCTCCTCATCTCACAGGGGATGAAACGAGGGTTTCAGAGAGGTTAAGCAAGTTGCCCAGGGACACACAGCCTGGGAGATGGGGTTCTGCTAGTCCAGACAGGGAACTCTGGCGCCCCTGCTGCAAGGACCCCCCGGGGAGTTAGGTGAGATGTGAGGCGTGAGGCCGCCCCACCCCACCAGCCCTCCTCCACCAGCACCCCCTCCACCAGCGCCCCTCCACCAGCCCCCTCCATCAGAGGGGTGTCTTCCTCAGAGCCATGCATTGACCAGGATAAGTTTCCCGGGCCGTCCTGGAGCGTCCTGGGGGGTCCTGGTGGCCAGGCTGGCTGCACAGACACTGCCTGGCCCGAGGGCACATGGCCTCCTGCATCCTGAGCACACACGCCCCTCCGCTGCCTCCAGCCTGGGCTCTGAAGGCGACTCGGCTTCCCCCCCCCCCCCCCCACACACACACAGGGACACGGAACCAGGCCACAGCCGGACTCTTCTCCAAGGCCACTCCTTCCTCTGCTCCCCAGGGGCTTCGGTTCCCCCTGCCAACCAGCCCATCCAGGGCCCCGAAAGGTAGGGGCTGCTCCGGCAGAAGCCCCTGGGTGGGGGGAAGGGTGGAGGCCAGGGACAAGCGGGCGGGAGGGGACAGGGGGATTGGGAGGGGACAGGGGGCTGGGAGGGGACAGGGGGATTGGGAGGGGACAGGGGGATTGGGAGGGGTCAGGGGGGCGGGGAGGGGACAGGGGGGCGGGGAGGGGACAGGGGGATTGGGAGGGGACAGGGGGATTGGGAGGGGACAGGGGGCTGGGAGGGGACAGGCGGGTTGGGAGGGGACAGGGGGATTGGGAGGGGTCAGGGGGGCGGGGAGGGGACAGGGAAAGGGAGGGGACAGGGGGCTGTGGGGGGCAGGGGGGCGGGGAGGGGACAGGGGGCTGGGAGGGGACAGGGGGCTGGGAGGGGACAGGGGGATTGGGAGGGTACAGAGGGATTGGGAGGGGACAGGGGGCGGGGAGGGGACAGGCGGGTTGGGAGGGTACAGAGGGATTGGGAGGGGACAGGGGGCGGGGAGGGGACAGGGGGCTGTGGGGCACAGGGGGGCGGGGAGGAGACAGGGGGGTGGGAGGGGAGGGACCCACCGAGGCCGCTCGGGGCGGCGCCCCTTACCTTCCTGGTCCCGGTCCCCGGCGGCGGGCCCGTGGGAGTGGTTCCCGCCCATATTCCACGCAGCGGCTGCTACATGCCCAGCGCGGGGTGCGGGGTGCGGAGTGCCGGGGGCGCCGGACGGGGTGCGGGATGCCGGACCCGGGTGCGGGGCGAGCGCCCAGCCCAGGCTGCAGCCGAGCCGAGCGGACCGGGCGAGCGCCGCGCAGGGGCGGGGACCGCGCCCGCCACGCCCCCTCCCCGGGCGCCCCGGGCCGAGCCTGCGGCCGCGCCCGCCCAGAACCGGGGCTCCCTCCCCGGGCCCCTCCCCGCACCCGGCCGACCAGCTGTGGGGGGCGGGAGGCGGGAGGCGGGAGGCGGAGGGTGGGGGGTGCGGAGACACAGGCCCCCATGCACGGAGGGCGCGGCGGCGGGCGCAGCTTTGGGGACCTCCGAGGGGGCGTGGCGGGCCCCGGGGAGAGCTCAGTCCCGGGCGGGTGTTGGGGGGGCCGCGGGGAGCTGTGGGGGGAGGAAGAGGGGGGGGGGCGCCTGGAGCGGGGCGTGGCGGGCGCCTCCGGGAGCGCAAACCCAGGGGAGCTCAGTCCGGAGGGGGAATGTGCGGGGAGCCTGCAGGAGAGGGCGGCCCCCCCACACCCCACCGGGGCTGAGTGCGGGATCAGCCTGGAGAGCCGGACCCGGGTGGGGCTGCTCTCCAAATCCTCAGCGATTTGTCAGCGTCCGCTCCCCGCCATGCCTGCCCCCCTATCCCCCTACCCCCACCCCCTACCCCCTTCCCTGCTCCCCGCCCTGCCAGCCTTCCCACCCTTCTTACCCCCTACCCCCTCCCCTGCTCCCCGCCGTGCCTGCCCCCCCACCCCCCACCCCCTACCCCCTCCCCTGCTCCCCGCCGTGCCTGCACCCCCACCCCCACCCCCTACCCCCTCCCCTGCTCCCCGCCGTGCCTGCACCCCCACCCCCACCCTTTACCCCCTCCCCGCTCCCCGCCCCCTCCCTGCCGTGCCTGCCCCCCCACCCCACCCCCCGCCTGGCTGAGCGCCTCACAAACAGCTCCGCGGTTGGAAAAGCCGCTGTCCCCATTCCACAGCCCGACAGACCGAGGTGCGGAGCTGGAGGCGCCACCCCCCCCCCCCCCCGCAGGGGAGTCCCCACAGGGTGAAATAGGGGAGCGATCATCCCCGGTGAAACGGCTGAAACGTGGTCCTGCTGTTCTGCTTAAAGCAGAGGGGAGTCCTCTGCTTCTGCTCTCGGGGGACAGGACTGGTTCCCGGTCTGGCAGACACATGGTTAGAGCAGGCAACAGCCCATCCCAGTGGCTCCGATTTTCCAACCCCAGATCCGGCCCGAGAGCCGCTCTGGGATCTGAAACAAGGGGGGCTCGCAGTGAAGACCCGATGAAAGGACCGCCTGCACCCCGATGGGGGTCCCGAGTGACGGGTCTCCACGGGGGCCAGTTCAGTAAACCCCTGCTGATCACCAACGTAACCGCCTCCGAAGACACCCCACAACAGACTGAGACCTGGTCTCCAACCTGCCCCTCTGAATGCCTCCGGGTGTTTAACGAAGTAAAGGGTCCAGACCGGTTAGCATCCTGGCCCCATGTTGTACGTGGGGAAACTGAGGCCCCCATGGGGCGTGATCTGCCCCAAACCGGTCCCCCAGGAGCAGCTGCGGTGCGGACTCAGGGGGCTGATAAGGGGCGGTTTCCCCCCACCCATCCCCGCTGGCCCCTCCAGGTGCTGGCCCTGGATCAGGAGTGGGGAGACCAGACGGGAGGAACGGGACGTGCTAGTAGCTGGAGTGCACAGGGGCGCCCCGAGGCGAGAGGGGCCAAGGAGGGCGAGGGGGACCCTCAGGGGGCGCTCAGCTCAGAGACAGGGGCAGGTTAGCTGGGGTGCAGGCATCACCCCGCCCGGTGACTGCCCAATCTTCAGCCACAGCGTGCCCTCTGCTGGCTGCCAGAGCCTCTGTCCATGCTGTGGGCCAACACTGCTTCTTCTGAGTTTCTCTCTCTCTCTCTCTCTCTCTCTCTCTCTCTCTCTCTCTCTCCCTCTCCTCTCCTCTCCTCTCTCCCTCTGTCTCCCTCTCTCTGTCTCCCTCCCTCCCGCCCTCCCATCAATTAAAACAACCTCGGATGAGGGTAAAATTAAAACCACGGGGGCAGAAACACATGCTCACTGCGCTGGAGGCCGGGAGTCCAAAGCCGAGGTGTGGGCAGGGGGGTCTGGTCTGGCTCTCTGCGGCGGAGCACCTGCAGGCGTCTGCCACTTTGGTGGCTCCAGCACTGTTTGGCTCAGGCCTGCTATTTTTGCTTTTCACCTTTATTCATAAAAGCAAAAATCCTCTTGGGGTTCCTTTCAGTCGGCAGAAAACAGGGACAGATGCAGGATTTTGTAAAATCAAAGCGGTGCCGCGCGAACTTCTGAAAACGGGGATACCTGTAGGTGATAAGCAAACGGTCGGTGATTACACGGGCCGAGCGGACGGCACCAGAAGTGAATCCAGTAAGAGCCTAGTTCGAGGTCATGGTCACCTGCTCCTGGCCAAAGGCTTCCTCACTGCTGTTTTCGCTGCAGCGGGTGTTGTGTGTCAGACCTGGACCAGGGGAACTAAGGGAGCAGTGGGCAGAAATGTTTGCACCTTCTCTGTGATAGATGGTGTCCGGAACCTTCTTGATGGTCTTGGTCAGTGGCCGGCAAACTCATTAGCCCACAGAGCCAAGTATCAACAGGACAACGACTGAAATTTCTTTTGAGAGCCACATTTTTTAAACTTAAACTTCTTCCAACACCACTTCTTCAAAATAGACTTGCCCAGGCCGTGGTATTTTGTGGAAGAGCCACACTCAAGGGGCCAAAGAGCCGCATGTGGCTCACGAGCCCCAGTTTGCCGACCACGGGTCTTGGTGCCCAGTCACATACAAAGTAGCCGATTGCTCCAAGGGCCATGTGAGCTGGGGAGCTCTAGATTGATGCATAATTAACACTAACACACGGTAAATACTAGTATACTTAAAAACTAAGAGTAAGTATGGGTTCATGCTGAAGAAAGAGTTCAATTTCTAACTCTTTTTTAAAAATATATTTTACAAGAGGCCCAGTGCATGAAATTCATGCAGGGTGTGTGTGTCCCTCAGCTCAGCATGCTCCCTCTCCAATCTAGGACCCCTTGAGGGATGTTTGACTTCCTGTTTAGGCCCATTTCCACCAGGCAGTCAGACATCCCTCTCACAATCCAGGACTGTTGGCTCACAACTGCTCACTTGCTTGCCTGCTTGCTTGCCCCTAACCACTTCTGCCTGCCAGCCTGATCACCCCCCAACCACTCCTCTGCCAGCCTGGTCAACACCTAACTGCTCCCCTGCTGGCCTGATTGCCCATAACTGCCCTCCCTGCTGGCCTGGTCATCCCTAACTGCCCTTCCCTGCAGGCCTGGTCTCTCCAACTGCCCTCCACTGTTGGCCACCTTGTGGCAGCCATCTTGTATCCAAATGAGGGTGACAATCTTTGACCACATGTGTGTTGGAGTGATGGTCAACTAGCATATTACTATTTTATTATATAGGACTGATTTTTTACAAAGCGGAAGGGAGAGGAATAGAAAGTCAGAAACATCGATGAGAGAGAAACATTGATCAGCTGTCTGCTGCACACCCCCTACTGGGGATGTGCCCGCAACCAAGGTACATGCCCTTGACCGGAATCGAACCTGGGACCTTTCAGTCCACAGGCCGATGTTCCATCCACTGAGCCAAACTGATTTTGGCTCAGTTTCTAACTCTTCCTGCAGATAACGATGAAGGCCCTCAGAGAGAAACTGCCAGGCATCATGGGTGAGGCTGCCCTTTCAACAGGGCACAGTCACACATCCCATGTGACCATCTACCGGGGCTGCCCACCCTGCCAAGGCTCATTTCCAACCAGAAAGGTCTCAGGAACAGAAAGGGTGCAGAAGCCAGTGCCAGCGTGCCATAATTGTGAGGGTTTCATCAAAAGGCTGATGGAATGTGAGGACTCATCAAGGGCTCAATCACATATGTTGTCACCTGTTGGAATGACTAAAGGCATTTCCCCAAACCTGAAAGGGATGCATTACATTGATTGCTTGCTGCCAGACAGCTCAGGGCATTCTAATCTACATGTTACTGCCTCCTGTTGGCCAAACCCCTGAACAGCTGTAGGCAATTCCCCAACCTGACAATGCTTCTGTACCAAACTCTACCCTTTGAAGCGTATATCTCCACCTTGTCTTAGGACAATTTGTGTTAATAAAAAGCAAGGGGACCTGAGACAAGGAGAATTTAGCTCCTTTAGCTAAAGCTCCTCTGACCCCTAATCTCCTCTGTCCCCCAATGCCTTTCAAAATTATCTTTCGTCTTTGGACTCTCATTTAATCTACGCATAGCCTTCTGCAGATTCCAGAACCCTTCTAGATGCCGTATCAAGACCCACTGGCATTACATGTCGCCCAATGTCCAGCACAAGGAGGCTGGATAACAGGTGGGACCTGCTGTTCTCACTCTGGTCTCCCTGGCAGACAGCTGAGTGTGGAAGTCTCCAGAAGCCCTCGCCATGGCTCTTCATGGCTGCAGGTGCTGTTGTGTACCACTGGCTCGTCTTGGCTGAAATAGTCTGTCAGGGAGGACGAATTCTTCCCAGAAAGCAGAACTGCATGCAGCAGGAGCTGTAACAATGATGTGCTAAAAGATGCCATGTGTTGGGGTGGGAAGTGTGTGGCCTAGAAGGCAGGAGACAGGCCTTACACATTATGGGACCCCTGCTGAGCTACTTCCACTTTCTGGGCCTCACTTTCCCTTTGTGTAAATGGGAAGAATGAAGGAGCTGTGCTGAATGGCAAAGACTGCTACATGGTCTTTGGTATCCATTGTGCCTTCTTCTTCTAAAAGAGAACACTCACACACCCAGTGTTAGCTGAGCACATGGCTACCTGGCTAGAGACTACATTTCCCAGCACCCTTTGCAGGTAGGAGTGATCACATGACTAGGTTTCTGCCAACAGGATGTGAGGAGTGATGTGCAGTAAGGACTGCACTCTCCCTTCTCCTTCCTGTATGTAAACTGCCTAGGTGATCACATGAGCCCCCCTTGGCCCTGCTGGGGGGCACCGGCACCCCAGGGAGTAACAGAGCAGCAGATGGAAGGAGCCCTGGATAACTTCATGTAGAAGGATGCCTAATGGATTTGGACTGCCTGCCCACCTCTGGACCATTAAGGGAGAATAAAACCCTATATAAACTACTGTGCTTTGAATTTGAGGGTTTCTTTGGCTCAGCAGTTTAGCCCATTATTGAACTCATACGGATTGGATGAAAGCCACCCTCTGTCACCTTTGTCACCATCATTCTCCTCCCCGCCGACATCCAGAACAATATAGACGCATACCAGACATCCAGCAACCTGGAAGAATGAATGAACCCGTGAACAGCTCAATGGGCTTCGTAGTCGGGGATCTAGAGGATGATTCACGAACCAGATTGGCTGTGGATGAGGTCATGTCTGTGTCTCCTTCCGGTGCTCAAACCCTGTCTTGTTGCTGCTCAGAACTGAGGGTCACCTGGGAACACACAGTGTGACCAGCATTGTCTCAGCCAAGTGCTTGACAAACAAAGACGGGGGGGAGTTCTCCTCCCGGATTCCGGTCATTCACTCTTTCACTCAACAACGCATGCATATTACATGCCGGGCACCACAGGCACAGATGCACAAGGTCCATGCGATGCTTAGTTTGCAGAGTGGCTCCTGGGTCATGTAAGCATAAAAGGAAATTATGACAGGACCAGAGGACCGGTTCTCAGAATTTGTACATGGAGCCGGGGTCCCCTCAGCCAGCCTGCATCCTCTCCAGTCCGGGACCCCTAGGGAATGTTCGGCTGCCAGTTTAGGCCTGATCCCCAGTCAGACATCCCTCTCACAATCTGGGAACACTGGCTCCTAACTGCTCACCTGCTTGCCTGCCTGATTGCCCCTAACTACCCCCCTACCAGCCTAGTCGCCCCCAACTGTACCCCCCTCCCCCACTGGCCTGGTTGCCGCACACAGCCTGCTATTCGGTCATTTAGTCATCCCTCACTAACCCCCCTGCCAGCCTGGTCGCCCCATGCAGTCTGCTGTTTGGTCGTCACTGTGACAGTGTCCTGGACAATTTGCATATCCCTCTATTATTCATATAGATGCTCATTAGCTTGCACAACCCCTAGGGTGCCCAGAGAATGGAACAGGGCCTGGTGCAGCCAGGAGCCAGACTGTGCCACCCACCAAACAGGCTGCACCAGCATGGGAGGTGCTGTCCACCTCTACCCTCCTGAACCTCAGGACATCCCGAGGTCAGATGCCCTGGGCACGGAGAGGGGTTCCCCAAGATGCTGGGGAAGGAAGCCTTGCTGATATAGTGTCCCCCTCTTTCTAACTCTCTCTTCCTTCTCCCTCTGCACGATGTTCCCATTCCTCCTCCAGCCCCTGCAAGGACTAAGAGCGTTAGTCCCTGTGGAGCCATGCACTGAGCAGTTGTTATGTGCCACGTCGAGTAACAGGAATGCTGCCACAACTCACTGTTTCAGCCCCCCTGGAACTACCCGGTTTCCATCTCCCATCTGTGAACAGTTCAGTCTCCGAGATCGACTCATCTGGTCACTTCGTCTGGCGAACTTGCATGGAGACCTGCTGAGAGGCGGGCACTGCGGAGTGCCGCGAATGAAGAAGACACTCGCCCGGCCGGCGTGGCTCGGTGGCTGAGCGCTGACCTGTGACCCAGGAGGCCACGGTTCAGTTCCCAGGCAGAGTGTGTGCCCAGGTTGTGGGCTCGATCCCCAGTGTGGGGGGTGAGGGAGGCCGCCGATGAATGACTCTCTCTCATCGTTGATGTTTCTCTCTCTCTCTCCCCCTCTTCCTTCCTCTCTGACATCAGTAAACATATGTTTTTTAAAATAACAAAATAGCGTTTTTATACAGAGAAGAAGATGCATGGTGCAGGATGGGCGAGGGCACCCTCGGCCGGGCACGCCCTGCCTCTCCGGCGGGCGGGTCTGTAGATGGGCAGACGCTTCCAGACACAGATGTTTCTGAGATGATCTTTTCTATTTTATTTTTAAAAAATACATTTTATTGATTTTTCACAGAGAGGAAGGGAGAGGGATAGAAAGTCAGAAACATCGATGGGAGAGAAACATCGATCGGCTGCCTCTTGCACATCCCCCACTGGGGATGTGCCCGCAGCCAAGGTACATGCCCTTGACCAGAATCGAACCTGGGACCTTTCAGTCCGCAGGCCGACGCTCTATCCACTGAGCCACACCGGTTCGGCTCCGAGATGATCTCGTAACCCAGTGTATTCTGTGCTGTCACAGGGCATTGTGGGCAGCAATCGCAGGGAGTCCCCGCTGGCCCGTGGAGGGAGCAGACCCCGTGTGCAGGGGAACCTTACTTAAGCCTCTGGCTGCCGACTCTGCACGGCTCCCGTGATGAAGCGGCCCCGGAAAAGCATCTCGAACCAGCGTGGGACGATGGGGCCTGGAGTCAACCCGAGGCCAGCCTACAGACCCGCTGAATGAGTATGAGGACAAAGGATGAATCGCTTTTCATTTTCAAATGATAAAGCCAGAAAGTGTGAAGGTTACTCTGGGAAGCACCGGACAAGGCTGCCACAGGCAAAGAGGTTTCTAAGTGAGCAGATCAATGTTCGAAAAGCACCAGGCAGAAACCCCCACCACATCGTGCCCTCGAAAGTGGACGGAGAGCCCTAACCGGTGTGGCTCAGTGGGCTGAGCGTCGGCCTGCGGACTGAAGGGTCCCGGGTTCGATTCCAGTCAAGGGCATGTACCTTGGTTGGAGGCACATCCCCAGTCGGGGGTGTGCAGGAGGCAGCTGATCGATGTTTCTCTCCCATCGATGTTTCTAACTCTCCATCCCTTTCCCTTCCTCTCCGTAAAAAATCAATAAAATATATTTTGAAAATAAAAAAAAAATAGTGGATGGGAGAAAGCTGTGGGAGAAGACCCTTTGGGGGTGCAGCGCTCAGGAAAGCTCTGGGGAAAGGCCTACCTGTGTGGATCAGTGGTGGGCGTCAGCCCATGCACCAAGAGGTGGCTGGTTCAATTCCCCATCAAGGCACATGCTGGCAGGGTGTGTGTGTCGGGGGGGGGGGGGGGGGCGGGCTCAATCAACAGCAGGGGGCAGCTGATCTATGCTGATGCATCAAAGTTTCCATTTCTTCTCCATTCCTCTCTCCCTAAAATCAATAAAACATATATTTTTAAAACATATATATTTTTTATTTCAGAGAGGAAGAGAGAGGGAGGGAGAGATAGAAACATCAATGATGAGAATCATGGATCGGCTGCCTCCTGCACGCCCCCTACTGGGGATCCAGCCCGAAACCTGGGCATGCGCCCTGACCGGACATAGAACTGCGCCCTCCTGGTTCATAGGTCAACGCTCAAGCACTGAGCCACGCCCACCAGGCTGAAGCCACACGGTTTTTCAAGAAGCTACTGGTAAAACGGGTTTGGTCTGCCCTTCCTTCCTCCAACAGTGGGGAGGAGGGAGCACAGGGGCCATCTCTGGTGCCGGTCACTGGGCTGGGGCTGGGGTCCAGCCGTGAGCGGCAGAGAAGGGTTCCGAGAAGGAACAGTGGACACGCAAAGACCCACGGCCAATGTCAGGACAGGGACGGGAATCTACGGGAGGGCACGGCGCTGGGCCATCTCACCTGGGCCCAGGGCCAGTCGCCAGGTCCTCCGAGCGGGTGGCCGTGGGGCTCAGAGCAGGGAATGGTGTTCCAGGAGAGGCAACAGCGTGGCCAGAAACCCAGGCCTCAGAGCGGAAGCGACAAGGTTGGTGCCGCGGGTAAACGATGATTATGTTAGTGCTGGTGGGAGAAAGGCCTGGTGAATGTCCCTGCATTTTCTAGCTTGCTTTCTGGAGCCTGAGTCTGAAGCTGTGAGAGGCGCCGTGGCTACTTAAGGAATTTCTGCTGAGACAATGACAAAGCAGCTGCATAGGAATGTGGCTCCTGGGAGCGGACACTGGATGAGGGAGAGGTTGCAGGGAGCGTGGGAGCCACGACCTGGGTGGACAGGATGCCGTCCTCCCCAGCCTGTGTCTCCGCCTCTCCTGCTTTGTTTCAAAACACTTTGAAGGCAGAATCTTTTTTTTTCTTTTTTTAAATATATTTTTGTGGGGGTTTTCGCTCTTTTCCACGTCCAGCGTGGAAAGAAGAGTGGATCCAGTGTCTGAGTAGAGGAGCTGGGGATTGAGAAGTAAAAGAAAGACTAGAGAACACAGAAGTAGAAATAAAAAGCTGGGGCTGGGGCTGGGTGGAATCTCTGTTCTCTCTGATGGAGAGACAGGAATCAAAACCCAACAGCAGTGTGTTTATTTATACCAAAATATAAAGGAGTTTCACCCGAAAAAAACTTAGAATCAAAGGAGCTTAAGTGGGCCCAGGCCCTATTCATTCCCCCATTCCTGGGGCTCGGCTGAATCTACATTTCAAGGCCCTCCCCCCAACACCTAGAGCAAGTGAAGAGTCAGTACTGATAATGCATCCAGCCTTCTTGGTGGATGTGTTTCCAAGACGCGGCTCTGCCTGGCGCCTCGGATTCAGCTGACACTGATTTAAAGAATGCTCAGGTGTCTTCCCTGGTGACCCTCTACATATTTTATTGATTTTTTATAGCGAGGAAGAGAGAGGGTAGAGAGCTAGAAACATCGATGGGAGAGAAACATCGATCAGCTGCCTCCTGCACACCCCTTACTGGGGATGTGCCTGCAACAGAGGTACATGCCCTTGACCGGAATTGAACCTGGGACCTCTCAGTCCGCAGGCTGACGCTCTATCCACTGAGCCACACCAGTCAGGGCTGAAGGTGGAATCTTACATGTAGGGCGTCTTCCGTCTCCTCTGGGGCAGTGACCTCAGTTTGGATGACAAGACTCCGTGGGTCTTGCCAGCCTGTGATCGGCACGTGGCCGTGCCTGGAAGAGGCTTCGAGACACGGGGTATCATGCACAGCCTGGGCTCTGCCAGCAGGAAGGGCCGGATTTGCTACCAGCCCATCGGGCACCAGCGGCGTGACGTGGGGAGACGTGCGTCCTCGGAGCTGAGAGCTCCGAGTGTGTGTGTGGGGGGTGGCTGACCCGCCTCTCGGGCTGGCCGTGGAGAGAGAGTTCCCAGACCGGCCATCGTCCTGCTCCCCATGTTCCCGGCCTCCTTGCCTCCCTCACTCCGCGCCCCAGGCGAGCTGCTCTGGGGATGGACGACCTCCTCCAGCAGGAAGCAGGAACCATTCAGAGGAAAAGCAGAAAGCGGGGGCCCCACTTAACGCGGCTCTGGGTGCCAAGCCGAGGGAGGCCGCGCCAGGCGGGGGGTGCCCTCGCCCGTCCTGCCCGGGGCGTGTGCTGGCTGCCAGGCCCAACCGGCCAGCGCTGCCAAGGGAGGAAGCCCCACCTCGCAGAGGCTGGCATCGCAGCCTTGTCGTCCGTGGCGCTGGCATCCACGGCTCTGGACGGCCCTGGGGGCTTCGGGGGCGCCTGTCTGAGGCGCTGGTGCTGGCGCTTAACTAAAGTCCCCCCTCATTTTCCGAGGAAATTAAAATTCAGAAGGAGAGCCGGGCCTGCCGATATCGCACAGCTCGTCAGCATCCAAGTCGATTACTTTCTTCCTCCTTCTTTCTCTCTGTCCTCCAGCACAGAAGATGCACTGAGTGTGTGTGTGTGTGCGTGCGCGGGGCGGGGCAGGGGGTGGGTAGGCTGGCGGGAAAGTTGCGACCAGTCCCCAGTTTTGCCAGGTGTCAACCTCACACGTTCTTTTGTTGTTGTTTTTTTTTAATGTTTTTTATTTATTTCAGAGAGGAAGGGAGAGGGGGAGAGAAACACGAATGATGAGAGAACCGTGGACCCGCTGCCTCCTGCACGCCCCCCATTGGGGATCGAGCCTGCAACCCTGGAATCGAACCCGGGACCCCTCAGTCCGCAGGCGCACGCTCTATCCGCTGAGCCACACCGGCGAGGGCGGCCTCACGCGTCCGTGGAGCCTGTGGACTGGTCCAGGCCTGTGCGGGGCCCGGGAGCTCGGAGACAGCGGCTTAGCCCTGCCCCCAGCCACCCTGAGTCTGAGATCATGACGAGCTGTCCTGAGGTCCCCCTTTCCTCGCTGACTGCCACCTGCATTCCTCCCCTGTCACTCCTCTACCTCCAAACCAGCAATGGGGGCAAACCCTCTCCACACCCGGGGCCTCTCTGACGCCCCCTCTGCCACTGACCTGAGGTCCATGTTCCTGGATCAGGCGGCGTGGGGGATACCACCCGAGTCAGGGAGCTGGAAACCCATCACCCTCCGCGCATAACCTCGGAGAATCATCTAGCGCTCTGTGCATCCGGTGTCTGTTCTGCATCGTCGGTGACGTCACCAGCGAGGCCCGGGGCCCCTGCTCTGGGACTCACGGAGCTGGGCTCCGAGCCGGTGTCGGGGCCTGAGTCCACCCCACGCGCTCAGGTCACCGAGAGGCCCGGTTCCCGCCCGGCCCGGCCGGCAGGGCTCAGGGGAGCGTCGGCCTGTGCCCCGGGAGGTCACCGTTCAATCCCCTGTCAGGGCACCTGCCTGGGGTGCCGGCTCGATCCCCCGTGGGGGGCGTGCAGGAGGCAGCCGGTCCACAATTCTCTCTCATCACTGATGTTTCTCTCTCTCTCTCTCCCTCTCCGTCCTCTCTGAAATCAATACAAAATGTTTTTTCTTAAAAAAAAAGAGCCAGTTCCTAGGACTGCGGGCTGAGGTCCCCCTTTCCTTGCTGGCTGCCACCTGCATTCCTCCCCTGTCACCCCTCTACCTCCAAACCAGCAATGGGGGCAAACCCTCTCCACACCCGGGGCCTCTCTGACGCCCCCTCTGCCACTGACCCGAGGTCCATGTGCCTGGATCAGGCTCTACGACGACTTCCTTTCGATGAACTCTGAGCCCGCCGACGAGCCACCTCTGGGACATCGGTAAGGTCCCTTCTGCCATATACTAACCCAGTGGTCGGCAAACCGCGGCTTGTGAGCCACATGCGGCTCTTTGGGCCCTCGAGTGTGGCTCTTCCACAAAATGCCACGGCCTGAGCGAGTCTGTTTTGAAGAAGCGGCTTTAGAAGAAGTTTCAGTTAAAAAATGTGGCTCTCCAAAGAAATGTCAATCGTTGTCCTGTTGATATCTGGCTCTGTGGACTGATGAGTTTGCCGACCCCTGGACTAACCTAAGCTCAGGCTCCTCGCACAGGCTCCACCCCCCGCCGAGGGGGAAAGCGTGACGGGGTCACGGGAGGTCACTGCAGATTTCGCCTTGCCCAGTCAGGCCAGGCCAGGTTTTGCTGGGATAACCACAAGGCCTGGTCCGCACCCCATGCGGCTGGGCATCGTCCCGGTCTCCTCCACCTCAGGGGCTGGCGGAGATGCCACCCTCTCCCACGGGTCCCCGGGCAGAGAGAACTGGAGAGTGGCAACGCGGGCGTGAGTTCTGACAGCTTCTGCCCAGGAGTGGCCGAGTCGCATCCGCTGTGGGTCCCTGCACAGACTTTACTCCCTCCCCCTCCCCCCACACCACACCTCGCTTCAAGGACACGAGGAAGCTCAGCCCTGACAGGCGTCTGGGAGGGGGGAGAGGCTGGGCTGTGCGAGGCCCGGCACCCAGGGGGGCTGCGACAGAGACTCAGCAGGGAGAAAGCACGGTGGCGGGGCGGGCCCAGGCGGGGCCCGGTGACAGTCGGGACTCTCTCCGCTGCCAGAGAAGGAAGAAACCCAAGGGAACCAGATCGGACCGAAAGGAGCCGCTAGCTCTGTCGCTAGAAACAAGGCCAGGGCAGCTGACAGTCTCAGAGGGATTTCGGGACGAGGCCTCCGGGAGGGGTGCAGGTTACCCAGACTTCTCTACATCCACCTCCCGGCTCTGCCCCTCCAGCAGACAGACCCGCGTGGGGACACACTCTGGGCAGCCACGCAGGAACGTGGGTGGGTTAGAGAGCCACCTCCTCCTGGCCGCCCATTCTCCCAGGAAAGGGTGCCGCTGGGCCGTCGCCATTCCCAAGCGTGGAGGTGGAATTGGCCTAAGGACTGGCCCACGCATCAGAGAAGGGCAACTTGTCAGTCACAGAAACAGGGCGGGATGTAAAGGACAGCCCAGGCCAGCGGTCGGCAAACTCATCAGTCAACAGAGCCAAACACCAACAGGACAACGATCGAAATTTCTTTTGAGAGCCACACTTTTAAAAAATATTTTCTTTTTTAAAAAACGTATTTTATTGATTTTTCACAGAGAGGAAGGAAGAGGGATAGAAAGTCAGAAACATCGATGAGAGAGAAACATCCATCAGCTGCCTCTTGCACACCCCCTGCTGGGGATGTGCCCGCAGCCACGGTACATGCCCTTGACCGGAATCGAACCTGGGACCTTTCAGTCCAGAGGCCGATGCTCTACCCACTGAGCCAAGCCGGTTTCGGCGAGAGCCACATTTTTTAAACTTAAACTTCTTCTAACACCGCTTCTTCAACATAGACTCGCCCAGGCCGTGGTGTTCTGCGGAAGAGCCACCCTCAAGGGGCCAAAGAGCCGCATGTGGCTCCCGAGCTGCGGTTTGCTGCTCTGTTGACTAACGAGTTTGCCGACCACTGGCCTAGCTGTGACATGGTAAGAACTATGGTGCCAGAGGCGCTGGACTCACCGTGGTCGATGGACATAAACGTCTGCTCTCTGTGCTGCACCTGAAACTGGCACCGCGATGGACGCCCAGGGCGGCTGGAAACGCAGTTAAAAGTCACACCGTGCGATGGGGAAGGGGGTCTGCAGGGCTCCAACGCCAGTGGCTCTTCGTGCGCCCCGTCGGACTCCTCGCGAAGAATTGCTCCCAGCGTCCCCGGCACGCACGGGCTGGAGCCACGCCCGGGAGGGCCTGTCCCGCACGTGGCTCCCCATTCAACGCTGGACCCACGCTCTGAGGCTCACAGAGGGGTCTCTGTTCTAGAACATGGGGTTCATTCCATAACCACCAAAGCCCAGCCCAGCCTGGGTGTTTGTGTTCCTGCTTCCCTCTGGACCCCGTGGGCCAACTTTCCACCGGGGTTTGCCAACAGCGCAAGTAGCAAGTTCAAAAACACCCCTCCACCGGGGGAGGCGTGTGGCTTCTGAACAAAGGAACACCCAGGTCCACAGGAACGCCAATCGCTCAGCCTCCTCCCCTCAGAGAGCTGCTGGCTGGGTGGGCCGGGCTGGACAGCACAGGTGACCCTGACCACTGGGCACTGACCTCAGAAGGTGGCAGGAATGGACGGGTCCAGAGGTAGCTGCCAACGCCAGCCCATCTCAGACTCGGCGTGTGTCTAGTGCTGTGGTCGGCAAACTGTGGCTCTCGAGCCACAGGCGGCTCTTTTGGCCCCTTGAGGGTGGCTCTTCCACAAAATACCACGACCCGGGCGAGTCTATTTTGGAAGAAGCGGGGTTAGAAGAAGTTTAAGTTTAAAAAATGTGGCTCTCCGAAGAAATGTCAATCGTTGTCCTGTCGATATTTAGCTCTGTTGACTAATGAGTTTGCCGACCACTGGACTAAGTGAGATGTTTTCCGAGGACGGACGCTACTGCTGGCTCTTCCGGCCGCTGGCAAAGGCGCCGATGGCTGGGCATCGGGCAGCAGAGGAGGCCGGACACCGGCTGGGCGTTGTGACCTTGGCTGCCGTCGCCGGCGCACACAGGACAGGAACACAGGGGACATTCGGGGAAGGTGTGGTTCTGCGTTTGGGCCAAGGAACCGAGGAACAAGAAAACAGTGAGCTCCTACTGCTAGTGGTCTCTCGGGAACTTTCCATCACCCCCGGGGCTGGGAACAAAGAGCATCTGTTTCCCTGGTTACCTGCATCGCTATGGAAAAAGCAGGTCTGAACAGCCAGAGGAAGGGGCGGAACGCTCTTTGTCTAGAAACGCTAGAAAGGAGGCCAGACACGGAAGGGCTCACTGAGCCCCAAGACGGACGTGGCAGATGGGCCCAGTGCGGAGCTCAGGCTGCCTCCTGCGATCGGCGATGGTACCCCTCTGGGCAGGGACGAGAGGGCACATGCCCTGCGCTGGATTCATCGTGACCACACTTGGACCCGGCTTTAAGACCGAGCTAATGGCATGTGTGTCAGCCAGGGTTCTACTAAAGAAGCCTGTGGGAGGGTCAAAGGACACTTGGGTGGTAATTACAGACCCTTTCGATTGCTAGTGCAGTGTGATTAGAGCAAACCCCATAGCCTCAGTGCCTCTGTGCCCCGAAATAATGACAACAGAATTAATGCAGTAACTCTTGTTCAGGCTTGGAGCAAAGCTCAGGGCTAGCTGTTGTCATTGTTGTCATCACCATCATCACCATCATCATCACCATCACCACCATCATCATCACCATCACTATCATCACCATCAGCACCATCATTATCATCATCACCATCATCACCATCACAACCATCATCATCACCATCATCACCATCATCACCATCACCACCATCATCACCATCACCACCATCATCATCATCATCACTATCATCACCATCAGCACCATCATTATCATCATCACCATCATCACCATCACCACCATCATCATCACCATCATCACCATCATCACCATCACCATCATCATCATCATCATCATCATCACCATCATCACCATTATCATCATCACCATCATCACCATCACCATCGCCATCATCATCATCACCACCATCACCACCATCATCACCATCACCACCATCATCACCATCATTACCATCATCACCATCATTACCATCATCATCATCACCATCACCACCATCATCATCATTATCATCATCACCATCATCACCATCATCACCATTATCATCATCACCATCACCACCATCACCACCATCATCACCATCACCACCATCACCACCATCATCACCATCACCACCATCATCACCATCATCACCATCATCATCATCACCATCATTACCATCATCATCATCACCATCATCATCATCACCATCATCATCATCATCACCATCATCACCATCATCACCATCATCACCATCATCACCATCATCACCATCATCATCATCATCATCACCATCATCACCATCATCATCATCACCACCACCATCATCATTATCATCATCACCATCATCACCATCATCACCACCATCATCACCATCACCATCGCCATCATCATCATCACCACCATCACCACCATCATCACCATCACCACCATCATCACCATCATTACCATCATCACCATCATTACCATCATCATCATCACCATCACCACCATCATCACCATCATCACCATCATCACCATCATCATCATCATCATCACCATCATCACCATCATCATCATCACCACCACCATCATCATTATCATCATCACCATCATCACCATCATCACCATTATCATCATCACCATCATCACCATCACCATCGCCATCATCATCATCACCACCATCACCACCATCATCACCATCACCACCATCATCACCATCACCACCATCATCACCATCATCACCATCATCATCATCACCATCATTACCATCATCATCATCACCATCATCATCATCACCATCATCATCATCATCACCATCATCACCATCATCACCATCATCACCATCATCACCATCATCACCATCATCATCATCATCATCACCATCATCACCATCATCATCATCACCACCACCATCATCATTATCATCATCACCATCATCACCATCATCACCATTATCATCATCACCATCATCACCATCACCATCACCATCATCATCATCACCACCATCACCACCATCACCACCATCATCACCATCACCACCATCATCACCATCATCACCATCATCACCATCACCATCATCACCATCATCACCATCACCATCGTCACCATCACCACCATCATCACCATCACCACCATCATCACCATCATCACCATCATCATCATCACCATCATCACCATCATCACCATCACCATCGTCACCATCACCATCACCCTGAGTAGGAGTGCAGGGGGCGGTGGCTCAACATGGCTGAGAGCCGGGCCGGGCCAGCGACGAACCTGACTGTGCCCCCGGCCTCGGTCTTGCCCTGGCCGCAAGGGTGGGTTTGTGCTTCAGAACTGGCTCCCGGGAGGAGACGGCTCTGGGCGGAGAGCTGTTCCACGCGATGCGGCTGTGGAAAGGGCCTTGCACTACTCCCCTGGAAAACAGTCGGGACACGGGGACCTTTGCTCTGAAAGAGAGCGAGTCTGTTTCTCGGGGGCCCGGGGTGTGACAGAGTGAGGGGTGACCGTGGCCGTGGGGCCTGCTCTGTGGAAGGCACAGGAGGAGTGGCAGCCGCGGGAGTCACCTTCACCTTGGGAAGAGTTTGTGTTCGTCGGAGCTGCACAGAGACGGGCGGGCGGCCTCGGGGGGCAGAGAGCTCCCCATCCAGGGAGGTATGCAAGCAGACCCTGGGCGAGCGCTTGGCGGCGAGGCGGGGAGGAAGCACAAGCGTGATTTAAACGATGCTCGGGTGCCTTCCCTGGGGGCCCTCTACCGGGTGGGGGATGGGAGAGAAGGCACGGCGTCCAGTTGGACCCGTTGGCGTTGGGCACATTGGTGGGACTTTCTGAGCCTCAGTTTCCCCCTGGAATGTGGGCTGTCCTCTGTGGCCGGCCCCTGTGGCTCAGGGTCACTTTCAGGAATGCAGACGGTGACGTCGGCTCAGCCGCATTAGCTCAGCGTCTCTCCTTCCTCACCGTGCCCTCTGGGCCCGGTGCTCTCCTCATGCCCATCTCGCCCATAAGGAGCTGGGGGACAGAGCTGAGGACCTTGCCCCAGGTCATTGCCAGAGGTCAGTCACATGCGTCCCACCCTCTGAGCATCTGAGGAGACAGCGTGTTCCCTTCCCTGGCCCCCATCACGGGAGAGCTGTGGCCCCTGGGGGTCTGCTCTGCGCCGGGCCTGGGCCGGGCTGGCTGGGGCGCTCACCCACCCCCACTCCAGGCGCCAGCACCCAGTGCACAGACACAGCTGCTCAGAGGACAGGTGACCGACTGCCCAGGTGCCCTGGTTGATCAGTGGGGGTGGGCATTAGCCCCCCACTGCCCGACCTGAGAGCCCCAGATCTCTGGTGCTCAATCCATCGCTCTGGCTCTTTCCCGCCTCCAGCTCTCTAACTGGTCCCAGCCGGAGCTGCCCGCTCCTGGCTCTGATGAGCCTCCTGCATCCACTTTTGCCTTCCTCTGTTCCCCCACCCCCAACCCCCGACCCCCCTCACCCATCTGCAGGTCCTGCCATTTCAGCCCAAGCTGCTGAGTGAGCAGCTTCCCTTCCAAGCAGTCCTGCACCCCCAAGCGGCCCCTCCTCTCGCAGAGGGGGGGCCTGCAGGTCTGAAAGGATCCAGTGTCCTCGGCCAGGTGGGCGTGCCCCGTGGCCTTGACGGGGCCCCACAGGAAACGGAGGCGTGGAGGACCACCCCCGCGCAGCTGCTTAAAGGGGTACCGGCCTGGGGCTGCAGGAGGCCCTCTGCACCATGAGGCCCTGGCTGCTCCCCCTGCTGCTGCTGCTCCTGGCCGGGCCCCCCGCCGTGCGGCCTGCGCCCCCCACATGCTACTCCCGGATGCTGGGCCTGAGCCGGGAGATCAGCCGGGACTTCCAGGGGCTGCAGGCCATGGAGCCCTCGGTGAGTCCCCCCTCCACCCCCCGCCCCGTCTGGTCCGGGCCAGGGGGTCCATGCAGACCCAGGACCCCAGAGTTTGCCTTTGCATGAGGAAAGTGCTGCTTTTCTTTTCCGGGCGTTGTGCATAAGGGTGTCTGTGTTTTCTTCTCGTCCTTTTCAATACGACACCAACCTCAGTGTGTGCTTCAAGCACAAAGAAACGTGACCCAAGATTCACAATTTCCGCCCGTAACCAGCTAGCCGGTGTCAGAGGACCCACCGCGGACTGTGAAAAGGGGAGAAGAAACCTCCCAGGGAGTCTAGACTCGGGATAAAATGGGGAGCAGGCAATGGGGCTGATGCTTTCCCTTCCTGGCCGGTGCGTTAGAGGGGGACTCTCAGAGCTGTGCCCCTCCCCTCCCCGCCACAGGATTGGGGGCGAGTTCCTCGGCCCCTCATCGGTGTCCTGCTCGCTAAGAGGGTACGGCTGGGCACCCACCCTGCCAGGCAGCTGTGAGGGTTCGAGGAGGGACTCCGATGCAGCAGGCAGAGCAGGGCCTGCACGGGACCCCAGGCGGGCTCAGTCAGGCCTGGGGTGGGGGTTGGGGGCAGCTGCCCAGGGCCGGAAGCCGGGCTCCTGACTGCAGTGCAGGTCGAGAGGAGAGAGAAACACCGTGACAAGCGTGGGCACCATTTAAACGTCCCTTTGCAGACACTTCAGACGAACAGTGATGTTTCTCCACACGGGGTTTAGGTACCCTAACACGTTCTTTGTAGTTTCTTTTTAGAAGTTAAATCATGTTTACTTTTTCCTAACTATGAAAGTCATATACCCTGTAGAACGGTGGGAAAATGCAGAAAAGACAAAGAGGATAAATATGACTGGCAATTTCTCCCCCTGGAGGCAGCTGCTGCCATAACATCCCAGGGGGTATTTTAGCTTTCAGCCACGCCGAGGTGCTCCAGTGCTTGTGTGAGCATGTGCGTGCGCCCATATGTGTGTGTGTGCATGTGTGTGTGTGCATGCATGTGTATATGTGTGAGCCTATTGGATCAAACAGCTCAGCAGTTTGGCAATTTACTTTTTTTTTTTATTGATTTTTTACAGAGAGGAAGGGAGAGAGGGAGAGAGAGTTAGAAACATCGATGAGAGAGAAACATCGATCAGCTGCCTCTTGCATGCCCCCTACTGGGGATGTGCCCGCAACCAAGGTACATGCCCTTGACCGGAATCAAACCCGGGACCTTTCAGTTCGAAGGCTGATGCTCTATCCACTGAGCCAAACCAGTTAGGGCATGCAATTTACTCTTAAGTGACACCATCACACATGTTAACATTCTTCTGTAACAATGCACTGCTGTGTACTTGCTCCACAGTTTGTCCACAGATTCCTCGGGATCACAAACAGAGAACAAACACCTTTTAAGGCATCAGATTTTAAAACGTAAAACATGAACAGGCTCAGAACTGCAGAGATGGATGCAAGTGGAGAGGTTACGTGTCCTAACTATCTGATTTCACAACTGGGAAACTGAGTCACCCAGAAAAAGGACACCTGCCCAAGGTCACACGGGGAATTCCCAAGGGGTTCTGGTCCCATAAACCCGCCCTGGGAGAGCAGGACCGGCACCTGGGTCTAAAGTAAAATACAGGGATACCGACAACGCACGCCTAGGCACGTCCAACCCTGTATTACATACCAGATTACCGTTATAGAACTGTAAACATATGCCTGTGTGAATGTGTACCTGTGGGCGTGGCTACACACACACACACACACACGCACACGCACACGCCTGGTTAAGGCACCGAGTCTGCCTCTGAGGTCGGGCCTGCAGGAATGTGGCGCAGGACAAGGCAGTCCTGTGTGTCGGCGTCAAGGCCGCGGGGACCTGGCTGGGCTGGCGGCTGCAGGGCGGGCAGCGAGCCTGCGGTGACCGGGCTGAGGGTGTGTCCTGTGACATCACAGCGACGCGCCCCCCTTTCTGCAGGAGCCGTGTGTGCTGTACCTGCCCAGGCTGTACCTGGACATCCACGTAAGAGGGGCGCCCCTGCCGGGGAAGCGGATAGGGGAGGGTGCGGGGGGGGGAGGGGCGGTAGATCTGGGAGGAAGGTCCCTCTGGCTCCTGGCCTCTCCCACGACGGGCCCCTGTGGTCCCCTCCCAGAACTACTGCGTGCTGGCTAAGCTGCGGGACTTCGTGGCCACGCCCCAGTGCTGGCACGTGGCCCCCGTGGACGCCCTGAAGGACAAAGTGCGGAAACTCTACACCATCATGAACTCCTTCTGCAGGAGGGTGAGTGACCCCGCGGCGGCTCTTGGTCTGGCGCTGTCAGCGGAGACGTCTAGAAGGGGAGGGTGGGCCCCGGCTGGTGTGGCTCAGTGGATAGAGCGTCGGCCTGTGGATGGGAGGGTCCCTGGTTCAGCTCCGGTCAAGGGCACATGCCCGGGGTTGTGGGCTCGATCCCCAATGGGGGACGTGCAGGAGACAGCCGATCGATGATTCTCTCTCATCATTGGTGCTTCTATCTCTCTCCCTTCCTCTCTGAAATCAATAACAAATATATTGTTAAAATAAAAATAATTATAAACCAACCCAATTTTTAATGGCAAAAAGTTATGAATAAAAACTTGATAATGTTTTCATGACGCACAAGGGAAAAAAGTTCTTCCCCACCCCGGCAGGTGTGGCTCAGTGGATAGACCATCGGCCTTCGGGCTGAAGGGTCCTGGGTTTGATTCTGGTCAAGGGCACAGGCCCGGGGTTGTGGGCTCGATTGTCAGTGGGGGGCGTGCGGGAGGCAGCCGATCGATGATTCTCTCTCATCATGGACGCTTCTATCTCTCTCTCCCTCTCCTTTCCTCTCTGAAATCAATAAAAAAATATTTTTTGAAAAAGGAGGGTTGGGAGGGGAGTGGACCAGGAGGAGGTAACGTTTACGGAGTGCTTCCTGTTCACAAAGCCCTTCACAAGCTTCCTTGCCCTTGGTAAGTGATGGGGACCGGGACATGGCCCCTGGCACGGGAGCGCTGTGGGGGTGTAAAGACAGCACCAGGACCCTGCGCTAACCATGTAGACACACTGCGGGGAGCTGATCCGGGCAGGCGGGGAGAGGGCTGTGGCATTCCCAAACCCCGGAGCCCCTTCCTGGGGTCAGAGGCGACCGTGGAGAAGGGGCTCAGGCGTGTGCTGTGATGGGGAGAAGAGGGAGGGGACAGGAGAGCATGGCCTCCATGTGGCCCGAGGGGCACAGGCGTCGGCCAGGCAGACCTGAGCTCCTGTCTCCACCCCTGCTTCCCGGATGGCGCCCCCTCACCTCTCCGAGCCGGCTTCCTGTCAGTGCCCTGGGGACAGGATAGCGACTGCCCGGGGACCACCAGAGGAGGACACGAACCGCACCCTGACCGGCTGCTGGTGCTGCCCCACTCCCTGGGCCTACCACCCCGGGGAGGGGCCAAACACGGCCTCCCAGCAGCAGGCCGGCCCAGATCGCGCCCCTGCCGGGAAGCTAGTGATTCGCACTTAGGTTATAGTTCATGCATTTCCTGCCCACGCCCGGTTTGCTCCCCAGTCTAGGGGGAGAGGGAGGACAGGGGTTAGACATAAACGACACAGTGAGGGAGGCGGTTACTGCCTCGATGGCTCCTGAGGGTGAGCTCTGGCTGGTGTCCGGGCCCTCCCCAACAGCTGCTGCTCAGCACTTACGATTCCTCCATCACTCCCTCCTCCCTCCCCATCTGTCCATCCGGCCAACCCAAGCATGCATGGACCCCATAAGTCCTCAGGAGCATCTGGGATTCTGTGGGAATGTGAGCACGTGACCGGCTCTCCCCGGGAGGGTAAGACAGGATGTTTGCACCCAAAGGGAACCACTGAGCAGTCTTTTTTATTTTCTAATATATTTTTATTGATTTCAGAGAGGAAGGGAGAGGGAGGGAGAGAGAGTCATAGACCGGCTGCCTCCTGCACGCCCCTCACTGGGGACAGAGCCTGCAGCCTCCTGGTTCATCAGTCGATGCTCAACCACTGAGCCACACCAGCCGGGCAACTGCCCAGTCTCGGAGGGCAACCAGGGGCCTGTGCTGGTGCCGGGCCCGGCAGCCACGCTGGGTGACCGTCCCGCCTGCCCGTCTCTTTCAGGACCTGGTGTTCCTGTCCGATGACTGCAGCGCCTTGGAATACCCCCTCCCAGCAACCACGGCCCCGCCTGACCCGCAGGGCTGAGCAGCCCCACCAGAGAGGGAGCCGGGCGGAAGCGGGTCAGCCTCCCCGGCACGTCCCCTCCGGCTCCCTTTCGCCGTCGCATCTCACACCGCCGCACACCCTCCACCCCGGAAAGCAGGGCTGGTGCCGGCCCTGGCGTGCCCTCGAGCCCCGTTAGACGCCTTGCCCCTCCCCCCCCGCGCCCCGCGCACCCATTACCCACGTGGCTGGCAGGCGGTCAGGCGGTCAGCGTAGGTGCACCTGCCCCCTCGGAGGAAAGGTGCCAGCCAGCTTCTCCCGGGTCTCCGGGTCTCCTCGGAGACAGGGGCGGGTACCACCTGTCCTTCTCGAGGGGAACCTGCTTGTATGCAAATTCCTGTCTCGCACCCGCTCCCGCCACGAGCAGGCGGAGGAAGCTTACTGCCTGTTTGCGTGTCAGCAGGCCTCGGGGGCAGGGCGCCCACGGGAGCCACTCCTCACCCAATAAAGGCGATCTCTCCATCCACGAGAAGCCGTCCGTGTCCTCAGCCCGGGCCCTCCGCCCCGCCCCACGCTCCGGTGCTCCTGGGACGGTCGTTGGCGTGCGTGACTGTCCCGGAGGCGTCGGAGCGGCTCCCGTTGGGTGTGGGGACACACTGGGCTTTGCACGGGACCCACAGGGGGTAGTGCCCGTCCCTGTTGCAGACATCAGTCCACGGAGTCCTCCTACCCACCCGGGACAGGTAGTGTAGGGGCCTGAGGCTCGTGTCCATTAAGCAGCTTGCCCAAGGTCACCAGCCAGGAAGTGGGTGGAGGGAGCTCAGGCCGCAGAGCCCAGGGTTCCCCCCGGGGCCCCTCCCGTCCCCTGCTGGGGCCTGACACCCACATACCATATCCGTGCGGGGCGGGGCGGGGCGGGGCTGTTGAGACTCCATCACACGGGACGCTGGGGTTTTGCTTCTTTCACTCCCTCTGCGCACAGGGCCAGGCTGACCCACACGGACCGCACATGCCTCTGGCTCCTCGGATGACGTATGAGGGGCTTCATGGGGATTTTATTTTCTGTTCAGAAGCAGGAGCCCACGGCGGCCCCATACCAGCCCCTAGTCTGCGGGACCAGGCACCCCACGCACTCCCACAACCGCCCCTCCCGCCAGTCTCCTCCCAGCAGGACCCGCTTCCACGCATCCACCGAGCAAGCCCTCCCCCCGCTGAGCACCTCCTGCAGCTCCCCTCGGCAGGAGCTGGAGCTCCTCCCCTGGTCTGTGCTGGGCACAGGGCTGCAGGCCCAGAAACCCTCGGCCATGTGGGCTGGCTGTGAAAGGCACAGTTTATTCAGATTTCACCAGTGGCGGTGAAGCCGTCCCACTAAGTCCCATCAGCCTGCAGATGCACGGGGGGGGGGGGGGGGGTAATTAGGGGGGCAGCTGGCTGGTGCTACTGTTTTGCTCCCCCCACCTACTTCCCCCTTGTTGAAATCCTTTTCACGTCCCGCGGGTCCAGGGTGCCCATGTCAGGGTTTGGGGATCTGGAGAAGGCTGCACACAAATGAAGAGAGACTGGAAAAGCATCAGTTTGGGGGAATACTGGGGGCCAGGCCCGAGCTCACCTCTAGGGGGAGGACACCACCAGCTCTGGCCTTGCTATCCCCTTTTATTAGGACTATGGGATACATCCGTGTCCTTTAGGTCAGGAAGTTCCAACAATGAGTCAACCAGCAAGAATTCACAGAAGACTAAAAGTGTGGAAGCTTCTTCAACTACCAACGTGTCACCTTCACAATAAGTGAGTAGTTCAGACTTAACGTAAGACTAAACGTGGCAGCTGCTTCAGCTACCCATGTCTCACCTAAGCCGTGAGTGAATAGTTCAGACTTACAGAGCCATTAAGGTTGACCAGGTTTCCTGTTTGTTCTATTTACATCTCTATTGGTGAGGCAATGACTGGTTTCCTGCACACACACACACACACACACACACCCCGCACCAGGCTTCATGGAGCGCAGAAAACGGAGAAAAGCGGGGTGCAAGGGGAGGATGCGGTGAGCTGAGTGAGATCTGGACTCGAGCTGTGTGCGGCCTGGCTCACATTCAGAAGCGGTTCCTCTTGGCCTTTCTTAGCCTGAGTGGTGTTATGCCCAGATTTCAAGATCCCCAGAGACCACCAGGGAGCCAAGTCCGATGCAATAGCCGAGAGCCTTTATTCAAGCTCGAGCTTGGCCCTCTGCCCCCGCCGATGCATCGGCAGGACGCAAAGGAGGCGAAAAATACCCCAAACATGACCATTTTATGGGGAGGTGGGGCCAGACTCAAACCGCAGAGTTGGCCAGTTCCAATTGGTTGGGTGATGGCTGGGGCTAGTGACGCAAAGAATCCCTAATGCACATGCTTTCGCGATTGGCTAATTCAAAGGGAGGAGTTGGTCTTTGTGATTTTAAGACGGCAGCCCCCAGGTGAGTTCACACATCATGCGGCCGACATGGCGGCTGCCAAGCCACACAGTCCAAAATGGCAGCTGCCCAAACTGTTCTTTGCAGTCCTGCTCTGCCCTCTCAGGGGCTGGCCTGGCCCCCAGGCCTCCCAGGCGCCTTTCCGAGGGCCTTCACTATTTCCCGCATTGGGGCTGGGGGAGGGGCCGTGTTCCCCGTCACCGTACAGTCTCCAATCCTCCCTGGGGGAGGATTAAAAAATGCACCAGATCTCCACACACTCGTAGCCTCAGAGGCCGGCCTCCTGTTTCCAGGAACTGCTGATGCCTGCTAGTTTGGTCAACTTGAAAACCTTTGTACCTCACACACACACACATACACATGCACCCCTACATCTTGGGGTTTCTGTTCTCCCAAAGCTCTGACCCTAACACATGCCTGTCTGGGCTGCAGCCAGCAGCAGAGACGGGACAAAACTCAACCTTCCCCCCCTTCCCGCCCTCTCTCCCCTCCCCCATCTAAAAGCCCCGTCCTCAGCCTCAGCCGGGCGGGCGGGCGGAGCCCTGGCTGCTGAAACCAGCCCGGCACCTGCTCGCCCAGGGCGGGTTCACGGCGGAGGATCCTCAGGCAGGAAGCCTCCTGGTAGAAGCTTCTGGATTCGGGAAAGGGCTAGCAATGTGGAACCGCCTTCCGCGTTTCCAGAACGTTCCGGTCTGCAGATCAAGCACACAGAGGGAGTACGGATGGGCCCCGAAATCGATTACCTGTTGGAGGAGGAGGAGGAAAAACAACAGGAAATGGAGCGGAAACGGCCGCTCAGCAGCCTCCCTCGGGCTGCGTGTCTCCGCCCTGAGGGGGCCCCGGGGTTCTCTGGGCGCTGGACACGGCGAAGTCTCAGGAATGCTTTACACGATACGCAGGCAGAGGCTGTGCCCTGAGCAGGGGAGGAAGAGCATGGTGTGCAGGCCACATAGAGGACTTTGCAAGTAACAGCATGGTTGTTCCTTAACTGGGGGCTGGCTCAATATCGTGTCACCTTTAAGACAAAAATGCACTGTGTAGTCCACCCTATATGATGAAGATGCAATATACAAGTGGCCGTTATGCCGTGAAGTGTAACAGCTGACCGTGTAATGATCGGATCTGGGGTCAGCAGGAGGGTGGGGCAGCGAGCTGCAAGAGGGCCGCAGAGAGCTGCAGGAGGGGGCAGGCAGCAAGCTATGGGGGGGTAAGGCCGAGGGGGCAGGGGGAGCTACAGGAGGGCAGCAGCGAGCTACTGGTGAGCTATAGCACACAGATTCGTGCATAGGGCTGCTAGTATTTAATAAATACACATTAAAATGAATAGCATTCACATGAAACATCAAATACTAGTTGCTAATAAGTCCACATCTGTAAAATGGGGTTAATCGTAATATCTCCTGAACAGGCTTGTGGGAAGAGTGGCCCGGATGAGCGATTGCACGGAGAACTTGGGGAAGGGGCTGGCACACAGTAGGAGGCGTGACCTCCACAGGCAGTGAGGAGAACTTGGGGAAGGGGCTGGCGCACAGTAGGTATGACCTCCACAGGCAGTGAGGAGAACTGGGGAAGGGGCTGACACACAGTAGGAGGCATGGCCTCCACAGGCAGTGAGGAGAACTGGGGAAGGGGCTGGCGCACAGTAGGTATGACCTCCACAGGCAGTGAGGAGAACTGGGGAAGGGGCTGACACACAGTAGGAGGTGTGACCTCCACAGGCAGTGAGGAGAACTGGGGAAGGGGCTGACACACAGTAGGAGGCATGACCTCCACAGGCAGTGAGGAGAACTGGGGAAGGGGCTGGCGCACAGTAGGTATGACCTCCACAGGCAGTGAGGAGAACTGGGGAAGGGGCTGACACACAGTAGGAGGTGTGACCTCCACAGGCAGTGAGGAGAACTGGGGAAGGGGCTGACACACAGTAGGAGGTGTGACCTCCACAGGCAGTGAGGAGAACTGGGAAAGGGGCTGACACACAGTAGGAGGCATGACCTCCACAGGCAGTGAGGAGAACTGGGGAAGGGGCTGACACACAGTAGGAGGTGTGGCCTCCACAGGCAGTGAGGAGAACTGGGGATGGGGCTGGTGCACAGTAGGTGTGGCCTCCACAGGCAGTGAGGAGAACTGGGGAAGGGGCTGGCACACAGTAGGTGTGACCTCCATAGGCAGTGAGGAGAACTTGGAGAAGGGGCTGGCGCACAGTAGGAGGCGTGACCTCCACAGGCAGTGAGGAGAACTGGGGAAGGGGCTGGCGCACAGTAGGAGGCGTGACCTCCACAGGCAGTGAGGAGAACTGGGGAAGGGGCTGGCGCACAGTAGGAGGCGTGACCTCCACAGGCAGTGAGGAGAACTGGGGAAGGGGCTGGCGCACAGTAGGAGGCGTGACCTCCACAGGCAGTGAGGAGAACTGGGGAAGGGGCTGGCGCACAGTAGGAGGTGTGACCTCCACAGGCAGTGAGGAGAACTGGGGAAGGGGCTGGTGCACAGTAGGAGGCGTGACCTCCACAGGCAGTGAGGAGAACTGGGGAAGGGGCTGGTGCACAGTAGGTGTGGCCTCCACAGGCAGTGAGGAGAATTTGGGGAAGGGGCTGGCGCACAGTAGGAGGCGTGGCCTCCACGGGCAGTGACATGTTGATAAAAGTCAGCAACTGTCTGGACTCAGAGCTTCCAAGGAGGGGGACGGCCAGGAGTGTGAGCCGGGCCTCCATGGGCATCGGCAGTTGAAGAGAGTCAGGGACTGGTGGCGTGGGGGGGAGCCTGGACGTGCTGACCGTCAACAGGAAAAGCGGAGCCTCGCCTGCCGTGTTCATCACGAACAGATTTGCACACGCACAGGGGGCTCTCTTCTCCCGCAAGCCACACCGCCGAAACCGGTGTGGCTCAGTGGATAGAGCGTCGGCCTGTGGACTGCAGGGTCCCAGGTTCGATTCCGGTCGAGGGCATGTACCTTGGTTGTGGGCACATCCCCATTGGGGGGTTTGCAGGAGGCAGATGATCGCTGTTTCTCTCTCATCGATGTTTCTGACTCTCCCCCTCTTCCTTCCCCTCTGTAAAAAAATCAATAAAATATATTTAAAAAATAAAATAAAGTGGCTGAGGGCTCTCCAAGGTCAAGTCCAGAGGCAGGTAAATGCTTCAAGTCCAACCCGCGCAGTCAGTGTCACAGGGATAACAGCTGAGAAACGTAGTGTCGTTTGCATTTGATCATCGCTGCTCTCGGGCCTGGGGACGGAAGGGAAAAAATAGACCAGGGCCAGCCAGCAGGCTGCCCCCAGCTGGCCCCCGCCCTGGGGGCCCCTCCGGCCCTCTCTCCCTCCGGGAAGCCGCTGAGATGAATCGGTCTGTGGGCGCCCACACCCCCAGCCCCAGCCCCAGCCTGCCTGTGTCCGCTGGGCAGAGGGAGGTCCCTGAGGACCCAGGACAGTGTCACCTGGGAGAAGGGCAGGGTCTCAGAGGATGTGGCGACCACAGGGGCATCAGGTTTCTGTGTGACCTGAGAAAGTCCTGCCCCCCCGGGGCCCGATTTCTCAGACAGGTGATGGGGGGGCAGGGAGAGGCAGAGCCATGTGGGTGTTTACGTGGTGCCCAGCGTGTTCTTTGCTGGCTTAAGCAGAGGGATGGGGGGCGGGGGGGACGGAAGGGGTGGTACCCAGTCAGGTGCCTACCTCAGGGGTTGAACCAGAGGCTGAAGCTAGAGCTGGAGGAAGCTCCGGGCACAGGGAAAGGCACTGCTGCCCTCTAGCGGCCTCCGGCCAGAAGGACTCGGGCCCTGGGAGAAGCAGGAAGTGTGGGTACCGGGGTGGGGTGAGCCCTGTGGGTGCCAGGACCCCAGGGTGCGGTGTGGGGCACAGCGAAGGATCGGACAGGCCCCGATTTTGCCTTTGTAAAAGGCCAGCTTGTTCCTCTTCTCTTCGGAAAGGAAGCTAAAGGTGCCTTTTGTCTGCTTCCCCTTAAGGGAGAGAAACTTTGTTCTCACCGCGTCGACCTTGGGGAAGGGGTACCTTCAAATTAGCTTGTGACGTCCAGGTCCCAGGTTCCACTGGGGCCTGGTCACTGGATCCTCAGCCCCTCCCCCCCTCTCTCTCCGTCCCCTCCCCCTCCCATCTCGATAGGTCTGACTCCAGGCTGGGTGGCAGGCCTCAGGAATTCTCTCCCCGACAAAGGTCAGGCCCCGCGTCACCGGCTGCCCGGGCCTGTGACTCACGGGGCACCCGGCCAGCACTCCAGGTCCCACGGGCCCCGCTTTGCATCCTGGGGCCTCGGCCAGTGGGGACACCAGCCCGGCCCGCAGCGTCCAAGCCAACTCCAGCCTCTGGCGGGGGTCGCAGGCTGGGGACATGCCTTCGGAGCCGGTCAGTCCCTCCTATGGCTGTCCCGTGCTTGCTAAGGTTCAGCAGCCCCTCTGGCCTCACCCATCCCCGGGGCCAGGGGTGCCCCCGGATGACACCCCACCGTGACGATCAAAAATATCTCCAGTTACCGAAACCGGTGTGGCTCAGTGGATAGAGCGTCGGCCTGCGGACTGAAGGGTCCCGGGTTCGATTCCGGTCAAGGGCGTGTACGTTGGCTGCGGGCACATTCCCAGTGGGGGGTGTGCAGGAGGCAGCTGATCGATGTTTCTCTCTCATCCCTGTTTCGACTTTCTATCCCTCTCCCTTCCTCTCTGGGAAAAATCAATAAAATATATTTAAAAAATAAATTAAAAAGACCTATCTCCAGTCCCGGCCGGTTTCGCTCAGTGGATAGAGCGTTGGCCTGTGGAACAAAGAGTCCCGGGTTTGATTCCGGTCGAGGGCACATACCTTAGTGGCCCCCGGGCCCTGATCGGGCCTCATGCAGGAAGCGACCAATCAGTGGGTTTCTGTCACCTTCTCTCTCTCTTCCACTCTCTCTAGGAGGCAGTGGGGGTTACACACATCTCTCTCCCCAGACGTGTCCGCCCGGCCTGCGGCCCCATCCCCCCCGCTGAGGGTCTCAGCCAGAACCAGCGTCTCCGCCCTCTCCGCCTCGTTCCTGAAACATCCCCGAGAGCTTGCTCGGCAGGGAAACACGCTGTCCAGTTTCAGTGGGGGCATGTACGGTAACGGGTGGGCACAGAGCCTGGCTTGGCCCGGAGGGGAGGGTGTGCTTCCCACGGGGCTGTCACACGCGGTCCCCAGAGGCAGTGAGTGACCCCACTTCTTTCACAGAGAAAGAGAGTGTTGCCCAGAGAGATGAAGCAACTAGCTTGCAGTCACACAGCAGGCTCTGCCATTTCACTCTCTTCCCAGCGCTGTCTTCCTGCCCCACACCCAGCCCGGCGCAGCCAGCACCAGGGAGGGGCTAAAACTGGGGGTGAGGCCAAAAGTGCCCCCTTGACAGGAACCAAAGACACGGACAGAGACTCCTGCTCCTGCTGTAAAGCTGTGTGCGGTGTCGTGAGCGTGTGCGGTGCCGGGAGCCCGTGTAGAGCGAAGTGTGGAAAAAACCTTGGCCGGGCCGGGAGGCGCAGTGAGCACGCTCCGTGAGCCATGGGCGCCGGCGAGAGCAGGGAAGAGCCCCACATTGTTTGTTGCGCTTATGAGGGTCCTTTCCCCCCATAAAAAGAGTAATTTTCGTTTACAGGGGCCCCGGGCGGTTTTCCATCTAATTTGCCGTTTTATAATGTCTGCAGAGCCACGCAGCCCTCGCTGGCTGTGCGGCCGTAGACATTTTATTTTCACATTTTCAAGGTTATTGGTTCATCAAGAGCAAAGAAAACATGTGGCTGCTTTTCATGGGTCCTGGTGAGGAAGGGGCCGCCGAGGGCCTGGGGCTGGAAATGAACTTGCCACGGAGCCCAGAGCGTCGGCTGGAAGGGCGGGGGTGGGGGGCACGGTCCCTGGTGAGGCCTCAGGTGCCTGCCCTGCCCAGGGCACAGCCCCACGGCCGGGCCCCCTCCTCCGGGTCCAGAGCACCCCATCTTGTCCCCACACTGATCAGTCCTGCACGCCCGGGCGCCCTGGCTCTCCTGTGGGTTTTCCCCTTTAGCCCTCAGCAGCCTGTGGGGCAGGGGGCTGTGGTGACCCCGTTCACAGAGGAGAAAAGCGGCCCAGAGAAGTCACCCCTGAGCAGGTGCTGGGGCCCCCTCTGAACTGGCCTCGGACCCCGGGCCGCAGTCCGGCCGGGCTGTCCGCTCTGGGCACTGTCCCCCCATCACCACACCCACATTCAGGGAGACGGCAGCCGCGGGAGCAGCTTTGGGGAGACGGCGCTGAGGCTCGCCGGTTGGGGGTCCCCCTTCCTGCCCGGACAGCGAACTGCGGAGTCAGGATGGAGGCACAGCCGAGGGAGGACGGTGCCGGGAGACAGACAGACAGACAGACCAGGACGGGGCGTGAGAGGCACAAGGGCGTGTGGGGAAGACCCAGCTAGCTCAGCGCACTCCAGTTTACGGAGCCGGGCACCCCTAGCTCAGCGAACCCCGGTTTACGGAGCGCCCCCTCCGAGCCGGGCCTGGGCGGGGTGCTTCAGCCCTCAAGCCAGGCCCATGGGGGACTGTGTTTTAGGGAGAAAGCTCTACCAGAGGCCGTGAGTGGGCGGCTCCATGCCCCGGAGGAAGGAGCTGCCGATGGTCTGGGGACTGGCCATGAACTTGCCGTGGAGCCCAGAGCATCTGCCGGAAAGGCGGGGCTGGAGGGCATGGTCCCAGGTGAGGCCCCAGGTGGGGGGCACGGAGAGCCGGGTCCGGTGCAGGGACAGCCCCATTTGTGCCCGAGGTCTCCCCTCCTCCTCCGGGCCGAGAACGGCTCCCTGGAAACCAGGTGTCCGCGTTACCTGCACCTGTTCTTATGGGATAGACCAGTGGTGGGCAAACTCCCTAGTCAACAGAGCCAGATATCGACAGAACAGTGATTGAGATTCCTTAACTTCTTCTAACACCACTTCTTCAACACGGACTCGCCCCGGCCGTGGTATTTTGTGGAAGAGCCACCTTCAAGGGGCCCAAGAGCCGCAGGTGGCTCGCGAGCTGCGGTTTGCTGACCGCTGGGATAGAGGATGAACTCGGGGAAAACAAAATCGCCTGGACCTGCACCCGCAGACGCAGGGCACACAGGCCCCCTATCCCAGCCACAGGGCTGCCACGCGTGTGACACTGCGAGCTCCTCTCTCGCTCGGGAATCGCAGGGACCGCTCCCCACCGCCGACGTCCCGTGCGGCTCCAGCACCTGCGCGGCCAGGACAGCGCGTGGTCCGGGTCCCTGCCTGCCGCCCGGGCCGCTTCTCGATCCTGCGGGCATGCAGTGTGCGGAGTCAGACGCCTCGGGGCGAGGGGCGTGTCCTTGGGCAGAGAGTCCTGAAGGGCCCCTTGCCTTCCCAGAAACCCAAAGGCACGGCCACTCCTGATAACAAAAAACCACTGAAGCCGGTAAAGAATTCTGTGAGTTTATTTGAACCAAACTGTCCACATCTGCCGGGAAGCAGAGCCTCAGTGAACTGAGAGGATGCTCGGAGGATGGCGGGTCACACCTGTGTTCATACATCGCCATCGAAGGCGGGACACAGGTGGGTGACATGAATCCATTGTGATGGATTAAGAGGGTGGGATAAGCAATCCCACCTGGGATTGGATAAAAAGTGAAATGATGGACACACACTTAGGTGAGTGCAGGAACAATGACCATGATAATGAAGGAATTTGTGGTCTCTGTCCTGGCACCCACTCCATTTGGCTGTGCCCCAGGGGCTCCAGGAAAAGGGAAGTTACCAGTTACCCAGACACCTCACAGACATGTTATCCTAGAGGCAGAAAGGCAAACGGCTCAGGAAAGATCTAAGTGGATCTTTGTCAGGGAGAATACCGGCCCAGGACATGACTACCCACTATTAACTGTTTGTAGTGATATTTCATTTTCAGACCATCCTGTGTGGTGACTGTAGGTCTCTGAGTTTCAAGACCGCCCGCAGGCTCCCCTGAGCTGTCAGGTCAGCGTGGGGCCCCTTCGTCCGCAGCCCCACAGAGCGAGGCCAGGTGCGCGGCCTCCAGCCGGTGCGGAAGCCGGTGTCCTCACCCCTGAGGCGCGGGTGGAATCGGCGCCTGCCTCGCCGATCACGCGAGGACGCGATGAGACAGTGACACGTTTGGAATCTCTCCCCAGACTTCCCGGGAGGATGACCTCCCAGGCCCGGCCAGCAGCCAGCACACCTGGAGGCGGAGGGACAGACAGAGCGAAGGAAACCGTCAAATGCAACCCCAGGACGAGACAGGGTGGGAGGGCGGGCAGGGCGGGCAGCGGGGTGGGGCCCGCCTCCCAGGTCCCCAGCTCCTCTGGACACCAGGCTCTGGCCATCGAGGCGCAGGTGATGGCCCCGGCTGACCAGCTGGCTGACGTCCCCTTTATCTGGGGGGTTGGGGAAGCCCCAATAGCCTGAGCTCCCCCCAGTTCCAGCCATAATCCTGCTGAACTGTGACCCCCCCCTGCCTGCCCGACCTGTGGGGCCTTGAAGACCCGGACCACCGGCATCATTTCTCTGCCCGGGGGCCCGGCACAGCCTGGCACAGCCCGTGGCTGCAGAGAAGCCCACCAGCGATGGATGAACGAATACACGTCCCAGGTGGGGTTGGGGGGGTCCACTCAGGTGCACAGAGACGGGTGCCAAGAGCCGCCACGGGGGGACAGTGCCCCATCTGGTCGCCCACGATCGGGGGGAATTGGCAAGCGTCTGGCTCAGCTCCCTCCTCCGCACCGACTTGTGCTTGTTCTCGGACAAGTCACTGACCTGTCTGCTGCCCCGGGGCCCCAGGGGGTAGAGTGGAGGGTGGTGGCTGCGTGGCCTCGAAGGTACATACGTGTAGGGGTGCCTGCCTCTGGCCCCAACGATAGGGCATGAAGGCAGCGCTGGCATCAAGCAGAAGTCCTGTGCCCTGGGGGCGGCTCTGCACAGGAGTCCTGGCCAGGCCAGGGCCACCGATGGGACCATCAGCCCGTCCTGCTGAGGGGGGCGTGGCCGGGCATGGCAAGGGGGGCCAGGCTGCCCGCACCCTGCGGACCCCGCCCCCAGGCCTGCAAGTGAGAGGTGAGAGGCTGCAGCCCCCACGGCCAGCAGAGAGGCAGAAACAGAATGGGGTATTATGCCGAACCTCGCACCCTGAGCGCGAGCTTTGTGTTATTCTCTGCATCTTAAACTCTTTCCGATGCCTCCCAAGATGCCATCTGGTTTGGAGAAGCACCCGGAACGAAAGCACAGACAGGCGGGGGCTTTTATTGCTGGGACAGGCCTCTCCGCCCACCGCACAGGCATCCCGCCAGAATCCAGCGTCCGTCCATGGCTGTGGGCTGGTCAACGGCCAGAGCACCCCCACCCCACCCCACCCCCACCCCCGTCTCAGCATCAGACTCTGAATGGAAAGGGAAAGTGTTCTGGAAGGTTCCGGTGTCTGCCCCTTCCCCATCACCACGTGCGTCTTGGCCACTTCCAACCCCGTGCAGCTCCCCTCGCTCTCGCTGTCCCTGGACCAAGTCACCTGGACACAGAGTCCCCACACCCGCTTCTCCAAGTCCCGGACCAGACTTCCCCATCCCGCTCGCGGGCTCCTGGCCTCCCTCCCCCTCCCTTCTCTACAGTTACCCCCAGGTCAGGGAGATGAGACACCGGGGAGTCCATCATGGGCTGCGGGAAGGGAACAGAGCTCAAAATGCAATGCTGGTCCCACCACACGTGGTCACACGGTAGGTCTCACAGATAGGGCAGGGCCGGCCAAGTGACTCCGGGGCCGGGCATCGACTTATGAGCCAGGAGGTCACGGCTCAATTCCCAGTCAGGGCACAGGCCTGGGCTGCAGGCTCGATCCCCAGTAGGGGGCGTGCAGGAGGCAGCCGATCAGTGATTCTCTCTCATCATAGATGTTTTTTTCTCTCTCTCTCCCTCTCGCTTCCTCTCTGAAATCAATAAAAATACTAAGAACAAAACAAGATGCTATCAAAGAATCAGAAGACAGACATAACAAAAAATAAAGTGTCTTGCTGAAACCGGTTTGGCTCAGTGGATAGAGCGACGGCCTGAGGACCGAAAGGTCCCAGGTTTGATTCTAATCAAGGGCATATACCTTGGTTGCAGGCACATCCCCAGTAGGGGGTGTGCAGGAGGCAGCTGATCGATGTTTCTCTCTCACCAATGTGTCTGGCTTTCTATTCCTCTCTGTAAAAAATCAATAAAATATATATTTTTAAATAAAGTGTCTTAAAACAACAACACAGGGCCGGCGGTGCATAGAAAGGGGGGGAGAGTTAGAAGAAGATAGAGAAGGGAGGGAGGGAAGAAGGAGGAAGGAAGAAAGAAAATGACTACCCGACTCAGTGTATCTTACAAAAAATTAAAAGCGTAGCCATACAAATAACAGCACACGCTTCATGAGAACGCCCAAATAAAGCGACACACAACGCACAGCCAATCCTACGCCCAAGTGCCACCTCCCGGCGACATTCACCAGCCTCCTGTCCTCCAGGTGGAGCCGTGGCCGTGCTGTTCCCTCCGCCCGGAATGCTGTTCCCTGCCCTGCAACCCCTCAGCCTTGCCTCGTCCTCGATCCCTTCTCTCCTGCCTCCTCCTCCCTCGCCCCGGGGCCGCGGGGCTCAGCCCTTCCAGGTCTCACGGGCACACTGGCCACCTCGCCTGTCCTCGGGCTGCCCTGAAGCCTGGGCTCCCCACCTCCGCCCCCATCACCCCGGGTGCAGCTGGGACACTCCAGTGGCACATCCCAGGACACGCTGGCCATGTGGACGCCCTGGGCCCCTCCAACTTGATGCCCCAAGTACCTGGCCTCTGGCACCCAGGCCCGCGGCTCGCCCCAGCACACGGTCGATGACACCGCAAAGCTGGCCGCCCGGGTGTGCCTTTGCTGTCTGTCTCTCGCCCCAGGAGACGATGCCACTGGGCGGCGGGGACAGGAAGGCGAGCGCCCCGGCCAGGCCCCAGGAGCTCGCTGTCCCCTGGCAATTTGGAGGCGGGCGAGGCCGGTCGCCGTGTGACGGGACCCCCCTGAGGTGGCCGCAGGGGAAGGGATCACCTTGCCTGCCCGCTGGTCTGTCCTCACGCACCAGCGCGGGGCCCGGCGGGCAGGGACACCCACACCGTGGAGCTGGAAGACTAAGACAAAGGCTGCTATAAAGGCAGGATGGACCCCAGCTGGTGTAGCTCAGTGGATAGAGCGCCAGCCTGTGGACTGAAGGGTCCCAGGTTCGATTCCAGTCAAGGGCACATGCCCGGGTTGTGGGCTTGATCCCCAGTGGGCAGCGTGCAGGAAGCAGCCGATCCATAATTCTTTCTCATCGTCGATCTTTCTATCTCTCTCTCCCTCTCCCTTCCTATCTGAAATCAATATATATATATATTTTTTAAATATGCCCAAACCGGATTGGCTCAGCGGATAGAGCGTCAGCCTATGGCCTGAAGGGTCCCAGGTTTGATTCCGGTCAAGGGCATGTCCCTTGGCTGCGGGCACATCCTCAGTAGGGGGCGTGCAGGAGGCAGCTGATTGATTTTCTCTCTCATTGATGTCAATGAGATGTTAACTCATTAACATTGATGTTAACTCTCTATCCCTCACCCTTCCTCTCTGTAAAAAATCAATAAAATATATATATTTTTAAAAAATAATAATAAATAATAACAATAAAACAAAGGTGTGGTCGGGGTTTGGGTAGCCCCAGGGACAAGGCACTCTGGGCATTGAGCGGGGGCACACCTCTCTGGGGGCTGGGGGGCAGGTGGGTGATCACTGGCCACTGGTCACCAGCGGGAGGTTCGGGGCCCCCGTGGAGGGAGGCAGCACCCTCAGCGCCCGGCCTGGCACCTGTGCCCTGTTCCGGAGGTAGGAGAGGCCTGCAGGCCCGGAGGGGACTGGCACTCTCCCTCACAGACCCTGAGGGTGGGGACCCGCCACGCCAGCCATGCAGGGCCACAAGGGGAACACCAGGGGGCAGAGCGAGGGGGCGGGCAGGAGCTGGCAGGAACAGAGGCAGCAGGCTGGGCCGGGCTGGGGCTGCCCCAGGTTCCTGGGACTGGGCCCTGGGGTGCGGGTGGGGGTTAGGGCAGGTGGGTAGGGGAGCCCCAAGGGGTGAATCCACGCAGGAGGCTCTGGTTGGCTGGAGTGGATTCGGAAAGCGCACAGGGGAGTAACTGGGCACATCACGCATCACCCCGGCCGCGGACAGTGGGGTGGTGAGGGCCTGGGGCGGCTGGGCTGGGGGGCTCATGGGGGGAAAGAGAAACATATGTAATACTCTCAACAATAAATAATTATTTTAAAAAACAATAAAGATTTCATTTTTTTTAAGTTCTTGGCAAATCAAAGACTCAACACAGCCATGGTGGGGGCAGGACGCAGCCTGATGTCTGGACGGGGTGTTGGCCGAGGGGGGGAGCCCTGGGCTCGGGCTCTGGGCCGGGCGACCACCAGCGGGAAGAGGGAGAAATCGGGGGCCCTGTGTCCCTCCGGGCCCAGCCTGGACCTCGACCCCATCCACGCCCGGAGTCCGGAAAAGAGGGAGCCGGCCACAGGGGCCGGGACAGGTCAGGGAGCCTGGGACAGAACCCCGACTCTGGCAGCGCCTTGTCTGACATCGAGCAAACCATCAACGCTGTGCTTGGGTTTCCTTGTTGGTAACAGAAAGGCTGGCAACCCTGGTCTAGGGACCCCTGGTCTGAGGGGTGACTGGTCTGGGAGCCCTGGTCTGAGGGGTGACTGGTCTGGGAGCCCTGGTCTGAGGGGTGACTGGTCTGGGAGCCCTGGTCTAGGGGGTGACTGGTCTGGGAGCCCTGGTCTGAGGGGTGACTGGTCTGGGAGCCCTGGTCTAGGGGGTGACTGGTCTGGGAGCCCTGGTCTGAGGGGTGACTGGTCTGGGAGCCCTGGTCTAGGGGGTGACTGGTCTGGCAGCCCTGGTCTGAGGGGTGACTTGTCTGGGAGCCCTGGTCTGAGGGGTGACTGGTCTGGGAGCCCTGGTCTGAGGGGTGACTGGTCTGGGAGCCCTGGTCTGAGGGGTGACTGGTCTGGGAGCCCTGGTCTAGGGGGTGACTGGTCTGGGAGCCCTGGTCTGAGGGGTGACTGGTCTGGGAGCCCTGGTCTAGGGGGTGACTGGTCTGGGAGCCCTGGTCTGAGGAGTGACTGGTCTGGGAGCCCTGGTCTAGGGGGTGACTGGTCTGGCAGCCCTGGTCTGAGGGGTGACTGGTCTGGGAGCCCTGGTCTGAGGGGTGACTGGTCTGGGAGCCCTGGTCTAGGGGGTGACTGGTCTGGCAGCCCTGGTCTGAGGGGTGACTGGTCTGGGAGCCCTGGTCTAGGGGGTGACTGGTCTGGCAGCCCTGGTCTGAGGGGTGACTGCTCTGGGGGGCCCTGTTCAGGGGATCCCTGATCTGGGGAGTGACTGGTCACATAGGTGTCCTATGCCTGGCAGTGCCAATCCGTCAGAGCCCCAGGAGAAGAGCAGGTGGTCACCAGGGGCCGAATGGCTTGTATGAACGGCTTTGGCTCAGTGAGCCTCCAGTATCAGTTCAGGGGGTAGGGGGAACAGGATGGGGGTAGTAGCCTCCTGGGCTCCAAGGTCCAGGCACCAGCTCACGGCCAAAGGGACAGCAGGCCTTTCGAAGCAGAGCAGCCTGGGCCGGAAGTTAACTCTCTTCTGCACACAGTGGGACCCACCAGATACCCACATTCATTAGGTCGCTATTGTAAGGTCACCTATACATATAAAGTCCTAAGTGACTATTAAGACCAGGTGACCAGACAGCCAGCCAGTGGCTATAACGTGCACTGACCACCAGGGGGCAGACGCTCAATGCAGGAGCTGCCCCTGGTGGTCAGTGAGCTTCCCACGGTCAACCTCCCCTTCCCTCCCCCCCCCCCCAACACACATACCAGCCCAAATCAGCCAATCACCGGTCAGGCCAAAGGACTCCATCCATGCACAAATTCGTGCGCCCGGCCTCTAGTATCTATATATAGTGATAAAAAATGGTAGAGTGTTGACCAGGGACAAGAAATATGTTACTGAGAATAGAGAGGATGCTGGGAGTAGATGCCCATCCCCCACATAGGAACAGACCTGGCATTACAGATCTTTGGAGAAAAAGGATTCTTCAATTCTTTCTATTTATATGAAATAAATAGAATTAGATTCCTTTCTCATTCCATTCTTCAAAATATATTTCTCCCAGGGAAAAGACTGCATTTTGGAAACTAAAACCAGTATTTTAGATCAACGCAGCGTGGGTACAGCCATCGTAAGACACGCAGACACCACGTCCACATGGAAACCGTGGTGCTGAGGCTTCGTGGTTGGATTTTGCAATGATTTCCTGACTGTGGCACCGAAGGTACCAAAGGTACTTCGTCGAACTAAAAAGCATTTGGCATCCGAAGACACTATTCACAGAATGAAATCCAGCCCTCCAAAGGGGAAGGGAAGATTTGCAAATCGCACAGCTGACAAAGGATTGATATCCGAATATGCAAAGAACTCCTACAACTCAATGCCATCAGCACGCTTCCCAGATCTAGAACAAACATTTCAAAATTATACCCGAACCATAAAAAGACCCCGAATCACCTTGGCTATCTTGAGAAAGAAGAACAAAGTTGGAGGAGTTACAATATCAGACATCAAACTATATTACAAAGCCATTATAATCAAAACAGCCTGGGACTGGCGTAAGAACAGGCATAGAGAGCAATGGGGCAGAACAGAGAGCCAGAAATGATTCCACACTCCTCTGGCCAATGGCTACTTGACAAAGGAGGCAAGAGCATGCAATGTCCTGATGACACGCTCTTCATTTATTAAGTCACCACAGTAATGTTGTCTATACACACAATCCTAAGTGACTGTTCAGACCGGACAACGGACAACCAGCCAGGAGCGATGACATGCACTGACCACCAGGGGGCAGACACTTAATGCAGGAGCTGCCCCCTGGTGGTCAGTGAGCTCCCACAGCCAACCTCCTGCTGGGAAAATTGGACAGATACGGGCAAACACCTGAAATTAGATCACCGACTTACACCATACACAAGAATAAACTCAAAACAGATTTAAAAAACCATAAACATCCTAGAGTAAGACATGGGCGGTGAAATCTCAAACATCTCTCGTGGCAAAGTTTTTGCTGATACATGTCCTGGGTCAGTGGTCGGCAAACTCATGAGTCCACAGAGCCAAATATCCACAGGACAATGATTGAAATTTCCTTGGAGAGCCACATTTTTTAAACTTAACGCCGCTTCTTCAAAATAGACTCTCCCGGGCTGTGGTGTTTCGTGGAAGAGCCACACGCAAGAGGCCACATAGAGCCGCATGTGGCTCGCGAGCCGCAGTGTGCTGACCACGGTCCCAGGGCAAGGGAAACAAAGGGGAAAAACCACAAATGGGCCTACGTCAAAGTGAACAGCTCCTGCACAGCACCTCGACACCTCCCAAGGCTCCCCCTCCTCACAGTCACATGGGGTGAGGGCCTCGCCGTGTGCACTCGGGGGGCGGGAGGAACAGGAGCATTCATTCCAAGGCGGGCTGCGTGTTCCCCCTCTCTCAGCCTCGGTTTCCTCCTCTAAATATGGAGGCAGCACAAGCACCTCCTCCACAGGACTGCCGTGGGGTTCAATGGCTGAGCCTGCAGCCCCCCCACATCACTCAGTGAAGTGGGTGCCTCCTGATCGTCCAAATAACGTTCTCCCCGCCGGCCCCCGGCCCCCGGCCCCCACTGACCCGTTATCCACCAGCCGCGAAGAGGGAAATGAACGTGCTAATAGCTCTGGCTGTCCACGACCTTTCTCTCCAGCTGGAGGTCAAACGCCAGGCCTCCTTACACATAACATCGTCAGCAGGGAGTAAGAGTGACTCGTGTGTCATGCTGCAGATCGACACACCGAGGTTCAGAGAGAGACTTGCCAAAAGTCACGTGCTGCAAGGCCGAGAGGAGTTGGCATCAGTCACCCCGCCCGTCCCCTGCCCAGGCTCCGGGCCGGATTCTGTGAACCCTGTTAGGTGGTTCCAGTTTCAGGAACTTGTTGAATCCCATAGGATACAGGTTTTTGCCTCCAAACGAGCTCCCCCGAAACCTCACCCAGGCCAGGGAGTGGGCTCGGAGTCCAGGCCATGAGCTGACTCACACAGAAGCGGCTTCCTGGGCAGGGACTGGCGTGGCCTCCCGTGATGAGTCACTAACGTTTGGCCCAAGGTTGACGCTTGGAGGGCGGCGATCCAGAGTTTCCCATCGGGAAGCGCCCTGAAGGGACAGCTCCGGTCAGGACTGCGGCTGGGCGTGCGGTGCCTCCGCCAGGACATGTGCTGTCCCACGTGTGCACAGAGGGCAACGCTTCCGTTCATGGTAACGGAGGGAAGGCGGCGGGCGGTGTCTGCACTTTCACAACAACACTGTAACGTGTGCATCCTAAATCCTCGTTCACCAGCTGTGGAGACGGAGTTTCAGAGAGAGACGGCCACATACCCACGTCTGCACAGCGAGCTGGGGCAGAACTGAGACTGGGACTCAGTGTCTCAGACCCCAAAGCTGCTGTCCTGCCCTCACCTCCCGCCGTGTCAGTCCAGGGTCTCTTGGAAGCAGAGACCAGGATGGGGTTCAGTGCGCGAAGGTACCAGAGGAGCCAGAGAGGCCGGGACAGCTGGCTGACCTCGGTGCAGTCTGTCCGAGAGAAAGGGAGAGGGAAGGGGTTCGGTGACACCATGTAGTTTCAAAAAGGTCCCATAAGACCACGGGGGTGTCTGCAGGGCAAGGTCAGCTGTCATAAAAGTTCACCTCCCCCCAGACATGGTGATGAACTTCAGAGCAAGCACAGCCAGGAATGACACGGAAGATAAAATGAAAACATCAAAACTAGCCTTGACTGGATTGGCTCAGTGGATAGAGCGTTGTCTGCGGACTGAAGGGTCCCGGGTTTGATTCTGGTCAAGAGTATGTTCGATTCTGATCAGGAGGCAGCCGATAGATGTTTCTAACTCTATCCCTTTCCCGACCTCTCTGTAAAAAAATCAATAAAATATATTTTTAAAAACCCATAAAAACTATTATAACTATATTCCATATGTCCAACAATCTAGATGAAAGATCGAGTATATTAAGAAGCAACATAAAAGATAGTCTTACAAACCCAAATTGAACTTCTAGAGATGAAAACCATAATGTCTGAGACGAACAATACACTGGATAGGATTACTGGCAGATATGATATTATAGAAGAAAATATTATGCACTGCTAAGGAACCAATAGATTAAAAACACAAATTAAAGATACAACAATAGAACAAAAATATTTATTCGAAGATTGAAACAATAAGCAGACATGTGTAAGTAGAATAATGAAAAAAGAAGGGAGAGAACAATGGGAAGAAAATTATTTAAAGAAATGATGGTCAAAATTTCCCAAAGTTATTAAAATGATAAGCCCACAAATCCAAGAAGCTCAATAGAACCCCAGCACAAGAAGCATGAAGAAAGTAACACTAAGAAATATCATAAACTGTTTTGCTTCAAACCAGTGATAAAGAGAAAACATTAAAAGCAGCCAGAGGAAAGAACACATGTTACATGGATAAGACACATATACTCGTAAGAATGACAGATGGACTACTCGTTAGAAATAATGAAGCCATAAAGCAGTGGAGAAACTTCTCTAAAATGTGGATAAAAGGAACTGTCAAACACAAAAAGCAAATAATTCAACAAAGAAAAAGCTGTCAATCTGTAATTCTATGCCCAGCAAAAATATTTTTCAAAAAATGAAGACATTTTCAAGCACACAAAAGCTAAAGGGTGGGATGGGGAGAGCTAAAGGAATTCCTCAACAGCAGGCTTGTACTATAATAAATGTTAAAGGATTGCACTATAATAAATGTTAAAAGAAGGCCCTTGGGCTAAATAAAAATGTAGTCTGGATCAAACAAAAATAAAAACTTTTAAATGTAAAGTTTCAAATAGGGTTAAAAGTAAGATATGGAAAAAGATACACCATGCTCACATTTATCAAAAGATCTCAGAGCAAGGAATATTGCCAGGGACAAATAGTGATGAAGGAGTCCATTCATCAGCTCATAAGAGGTCATAACAAACATTTATGCTGGCACAATAACAGAGTTTCAAAACATATTAAGCCAAAACTGACAGAACTTAAAAAATAAATAGAGAAATCCACAATTAATAATTGAAGATGTCAACACTCCATCTAGATAACTAATAAAAAATAAACAAAAAATTAGTAAGGTTATTATTTACTTAAACTGCACTGTCAACCAGCAAATCTAATTAACTTTTAGAGAACACACTATTGAACAATAGCAGAACTCATTATTTTCAAGAGCATATAAAATATTTAACAAGATAGTCCATATTTATTATTATAAATTAAAAATTAAGTTTCAATAACATTTAAAATATTTAAAAGCAAAGTATGTTTTCTGGTTATAAGAGGATTGAATTAGGAATCATAAACAGAAAGATCTCTGGAAAATCCTCAAATATTTGAAAACTAAAAAATGCACTGCTAAGGAACCCGTAGACAAAAGAACAAATTAAAAAAGGAATTCAAAATATTTCGAATTGAATGAAAATGAAAATACATCAAAAGCTCTAGGATGCAGTTAAAGCAGTAGAGGGATACGTTTAGCACAAAATGCCTATTCTTAAATAGAGTAATATCTTAAATCAATTACCTTAACTTGTATTTTAAAAAGGTAAGGAGAACAAAAAAAAGAACGAATGAAATCAAAGTAAACAGAAAAAAGAAAATAATAATGATAAGAATAAAATCAATAAAATAAAATGAAAATTAAGCAAAACATTAATGAAACCCAAAGCTAGGTTTCATTAAGAAACTTTCTCTAAGAAACTTCATGATAAAAATTGATAAACTCCTAACCAGACTGATTGGTAGAATAAAAGATAAATACTATATTACCAACATCAGTGAGCATGGTAATAGCACTACAAATTCTACAGATACTAAAAAGATAGTAAGGGAATATCACAACAAATTCTTTGCCAATAAATTAAACAAATTGGGTAAAATGAACAAATTCCTTAGAAGACACAAACTACCAAAGTTCTCTGAAGAATAAACAAATAGCCTGAATGACCCCACATCTATGGAAGTAATTGAATGAGTCGTTAAAAACCTTCCCATAACGAAGATGTCATGCCTCGTGGTGGCCTCCCTGGTGGATTCTGTCAGCATGTAAGAAATCAATGACATCAATTCTGTACAAACTCTTATAGAAAATCAAACAGAAGAGAATATCCCTCAGCCCATTCTCTTCGGTCAGCATTATCATAATTCTGAAACCGGACAAAAACACTACAAAACAAGAAGAAGAAGGAGGAGGAGGAGGAGGAGGAGGAGGAGGAGAAGAGAAGAAAACCAAAGACAAATATTGCTTGTAAACACAGATGCAAAAATAAATAAAAATAAAAATTTTAGAACCCAATAACACATTAAAAAATGATAGTACCTCAAGACCAAGTGGGTCTTATCCCAGGAATACATGATTAGCTTAAAATTTAAAAAAATCTATATAGTTCACATTGTTAACGGAATAAATAAGGAAAAGCACACATCATCATTATGAACACAGAAAACGCATTTTATGAAATCCAATATCCATTTCTGATTTTTAAAAATCTTAGTAAACTCAGAATGTGAGAACTCGCTTACCCTGGTAATGAGCATCTATGAAGCATTTACAACTAACAACATAATTAATGGTGAATTTAGAGGCAATACTTTCCCCCCAAAGATCAAGAACAAGACGAGGATATATGGTTTCACTTCCTATATTCACCCTTTTACTGGCCATGGCACCAATGCAATAGAGCGAGTAAAGGAAATAAAAGATATACTAATGGGAAAGGAAGACGTAACAGTCTTCACTCACAGGTCACATGATCCTCTACGTAGCGAATCTGATTAAGTAAAAAGAATGTTAAGCTACTGGAACTACTGAAGTTTCTTTGGAGAGCGAAATTTTTAAAACTCAAACTTCTTCTAACGCCACTTCTCCAAAATAGACTCCCCCAAGCCATGGTATTTTGTGGAAGAGCCACACTCGAAGGCCAAAGAGCCGCATGTGGCCCAAGAGCCGCAGTTTGCGGACCACGGGCCTGGACGCATCAAGCTGTACACGGCCGTCGTGTGGTTTACGGACTGCCAGGTGAGCTCGAAGACAGCATTTGTAAAGTCCCATCTCGTAGAGTGTACGTTCTAGTGGCACAAATCGGAGAGTCAGCCCGCGTATCCTTCCTGCTGGTTGTTTCTGGTTTCTAGGAATATACTCCTAGAAGTGGGGTCACTGGGTCGAATGGGAGCTCTGTTTTTAGTTTTTCAGGAAACGCCGCACTGTTCTCCCCAGAGGCTGCTCCAGTCTGCGTTCCCACCAGCAGCGCACGAGGGTCCCCTTCCTCCGCCTCCTCGCCAGCACTTGTCTGTTGAGATGCTGATGTTCACAGCAGCACGATTTACAATCGAAAGACCGGACGGACAGAGGCCGGAAAACCAGGGCCGGAAAACCAGGGCTGCAGGCTTTGTCAGAGGAGAAGGACCCAGCCGGGCTGGCTCGCAAGGGGAGCAGCAACAGGTGCAGAGGGGAACACGCCTTTTGAGGGGAGGGAGGGAAAGGGGTAGGTCTTAGGGTACTCGGCACACGCTGATTGGTGGTTTCCTGTAAGGCACATGATTAGGCACTTAGGTACTTAGGGCCCGGGGGCTTAAGGTATGTGGCAGGTGCTGACTGGCGGTTCAATGTATAGCCCATCTAAGGTGCCCAGTTAGGTGCTCAGGATCATCCAGGCCACAGATGCAGGTGTGGGGAGGGAGGACCTATCAACCATAGCGAAGATTTGGGAAAAATCCAAGCGCCCATCCGCAGACGAGTGAATAAAAAAACTGTGATACAGCTGAAACCGGTTTGGCTCAGTGGCTAGAGCGTCGGCCTGTGGACTGAAAGGTCCCGGGTTGATTCCGGTCAAGGGCATGTATGTGCCTTGGTTGCGTGCACATCTCCAGTAGAGGGTGTGCAGGAGGCAGCTGATGGATGCTTCTCTCTCATCGAGGTTTCTGACTTTTTATCCCTCTCCCTTCCTCTCTGTAAAAAATCAATAAAATATATATTTTTTAAAAAGCGCTGATGCATTTATACCATGGAGTATTTCATAGCCGTAAACAAATAAACAACAACAACAAAGAACTCACCGTCTGCCGCGGCGCGGATGGGCCTGGGGCACTCTGCTGAGCGAACCAGCCGGTCAGAGACAGACAAGCATCACGTGACTGCCCTCAGTATGCGGGGCCTAATGAACAGGAGGAACCGGGGAGCTACACAGCCGGACACGTGGCAGCAGAAGAGGCTGTGGAACCTCAGAGGGAAAGAGTGGGGGCGGGGTGGGGGGTTTTGGGGGGGGATCAACCAAAGAACTTGCATGTATCGCCATGGACACAGACAATAGTGTGAAGACCTGGGATGGGGCGGGGGGTGCTAGAAGAGCTCAATGGGGGAAGCGGGGGGACACATGTAACACTTCAAACCATAAAGATTTTAAGAATAAGACCGAGAGCCCGCCCCACCCCTGGCCCCGGCTCCTGTGGCTGCCTGGCCCCTCTCCTCGCCCGTCCCCTCCCCTCCGAGGCGAGCTCCCGCTCTCCCAGGGCAGGGACTGGTTGTCCCGGTGACCTGTGACCGGGGAGGAGCGTCTGTCCTCTGGGAACCAGGTCCCCGGAGAGAGCCCTGTGGGCGAGGCCGGGTGAGCCAGGGACCAGAGAGCCAGGGCGCTGCAGGTGAGGGGGACAGGGACGGAGCCCCAGTGTGGGGAGCACGGCACCCATTCCACACGCCTCCCCTCCTGCCAGTTTCTCTCGAGGCCGCGGATGTGGTGCTGCCTGGAGCTGGCGGGGCCGTCCTTTGCAGGACCGAGGCTGCTGGGCAGGGGGCTCGGGGCGGTGTGGGACGGAGAGCGCAGGGTCTCGGGAGTGAGCCACGGGAAGGAGTGAGCCACGGGAAGGAGTGAGCCACGGGAAGGAGTGAGCCACGGGAACGAGTGAGCCACGGGAAAGAGTGAGCCACGGGAAGGAGTGAGCCACGGGAAGGAGTGAGCCACGGGAAGGAGTGAGCCACGGGGATGAGTGAGCCACGGGAAGGAGTGAGCCACGGGAAGGAGTGAGCCACGGGAAGGAGTGAGCCACGGGAAGGAGTGAGCCACGGGGATGAGTGAGCCACGGGAAGGAGTGAGCCACGGGAATGAGTGAGCCACGGGAACGAGTGAGCCACGGGAAGGAGTGAGCCACGGGGATGAGTGAGCCACGGGAAGGAGTGAGCCACGGGGACGAGTGAGCCACGGGAAGGAGTGAGCCACGGGAACGAGTGAGCCACGGGAACGAGTGAGCCACGGGGATGAGTGAGCCACAGGAAGGAGTGAGCCACGGGAAGGAGTGAGCCACGGGGATGAGTGAGCCACGGGAAGGAGTGAGCCACGGGAACGAGTGAGCCACGGGAAGGAGTGAGCCACGGGAAGGAGTGAGCCACGGGAAGGAGTGAGCCACGGGGAGGAGTGAGCCACGGGAAGGAGTGAGCCACGGGAACGAGTGAGCCACGGGAAGGAGTGAGCCACGGGAACGAGTGAGCCACGGGAATGAGGGCCCGCGTTCCCGGACGCTCGGGGCAGACACGGCATGTTCTCGGGCCGTGGAATCGGGGTTCCAGGCAACCCTAGCCGGAGTGGAGGTGGTCTCAGGCCGCTGAAGACTGGCCGGGTCTCGGGGTACCAGCCAGCCTGGGTTCTGCCTTCCCGCCCCCCTCCCGCTGCCTCTCGCCAGCTCGGTGCCCACCAGAGCGAAGTCTGTCATTCTGTCCTTGGCGGGAGGCACTCATGGGAGAGAAAGGGAGCAGAAGCCAAGCAGCTCCCCCCCTCACCCCCCCCATTGGCTGTGAGAAGCTGGCTTTCCCAGGGGCTGTGGGAGTGCCCCGGCTGCCATGGCCTCCTGGAATCCTGGGGTGAATGGCTCCAAACTTGGGGGCCGGCCCCCCGAGGCGGTGGCTGCAGGAGACTGGGGAGAGCCGGCCAGATTCCAGGGCGCTCACACGAGGCGCTTTGTTGGCGTTTCGGTGCAAATGAGCAATTAGCCGGGCTGGCTGCGGGCCGCCCCCCGCGAGGCCAGCTGGCAGCGGTGCCTCTCTGGTCTTGGCTGGGGCCCCGCAGGCTGGGTGGCGGGGTTGGGGGGGGGGAGGCCTTGTGGAGACCCAGACGAGAGGCTCATGGGCCTCCTCCTAGCAGACTGCTCTCCCTTCGGTGGCACGGTGCCCGGGGACCCCACAGGCGCCTTCACGGGAGGGGGGGCAGGAGGGGGTTGGGGCAGAGCAAGCCTGACACACAGCCAGGCTGGAGGGCGCTGGGGTCTGGGGTCCCCCCTGCCCAGACACAGGGAGCGGGCGAGGGGAGCCAGGGCTTTGCATGGGGTCGCCCCACCATGGGAACTGGTGCTGGGGTCCGGGCAGGGTCTGGAATCAGAGTTTCTGGAACTCGAGTGGGGATGGGCCGCAGAGAGGCCTGCGGGGACAGGATGTGGGCCCCACCCCCGAGTTCCCAGCCACCGGCCTTTCTAGCAAAGTCACGGGCGACGCAGACAAGGGTGATCTGAGGACCCCACTGTGGGAACCACGAGCCTGAACCGGTCCTGTAAGAGGACGAGAGAGTCCCTTTCCCTTCTTCTCACTCAAGCACTGTGGGGTGTAAGCCAAGGCCAGCAGAAATGGGGGGGGGGGCTGGGCCCTCTGTCTGAGCACATCAGAAAGCAAGAGAGGCAGAGCTGAATGACAGCTCCCCCCACCACACAAGCTAGATTTGGGGGGACAAGGGGGACCCACGGGGGGAGCCCCGCAGGCGGATCACTTGCCTGTGTGAAAAGCTAGAGAACCCCGGGTTTAAGCAAACGCGGCTCAGCCAACGGTCCCTGTGATCAGTCCGAACACAGAGCCTGCCCCACGGCGCCGGGTTCGAGCCACTAATGAAAAGCCTGAGGGCCCCTGGCGGGGGGATTAACGCGAGGCTTTGTTGCTTTGTTTCGCTCATTAATTCAATCCAGACGGTGGGGTTTGGAGGAATTACGCCGTCTTCCGCACTCCAAGAGGAAGCACAGAGGCACCTAGTATTGGGGAGCAAACTTATACACGGGGAGGGGACGCCCGTCAGCGACAGCACCTGCCACGCCCTGATCTTCACCATGAAACTAGTGCATCCATCCCTCCTTCCTTCATGTGATGCAAACCCCTCAGGGGCCCTCCCCAGACTTGGCCCTTTCACCAGGGAGCCCCGTTTATGCAGCTGCACCCTGAACCTGCTGGGCTGGTATTGGGGGGGGCAGGGGGAGGCAGATCCAGAGGGTCCCCTTCGTGCAGAGCGGGACTCAGCCCACCAGCAGACGCTCTGATGGAAGAAGGTTCTGGATACTGGGGAGCTGGGGAGCCATCCTCTTGGGGGAACAAAAGGGCCGGAGGGGGATCCCCAATGGGTCTAGCATGAGGAGTGGGAGTTCCCCGGGGCAGGCGAGCGGGGAAGGGAGGGGGGAGGGGGCAGGCAGGACAGGGGACGGGGCAGGCATTTGGAGGAGAGGGGATTGTGAAGCACAGTCCATGAAAAGTGCTGGGGTCTCCAGAAAGGCCAGCTTCGGCCTCTAGAACCCCCCAATGCACAGACATTGACAAGGGGTGCCTGACCCCCAGTCTGGCACTTTAAACTGCACTTCCGGCCCCTACCCCAGCCTGCGAGGCCCAGCCCTGGCCTCCTATGCCCTTCGGCTCCCCTTCGGCGGAAGTGGGGGTTGCTATCATTAGACCTCTTCCCTACCATCGGTGGTAGAGTTTCCATGCACAGTGCACACGCACGTGAGAACGTGTGCACATGCATGAGTGTGTGTGTGTGTGTGTGTGTGTGTGTGTGTGTGTGATGAAGACTTTCCAAGGTGGTCCGTGTCTGAGAATCAGCGTCCTGGCCTGAGGAGCTGACCTCTCCACCTCGGGTTTCCCGTCTGCAAAAACGAGGGAAACAGGACCGAAGCTAATGAACACCGTGAACACGTGCCCGAACTCAAATGCGCACCATGCCGGCTCCGGTGGCACCCGCTGCTGTGTTTAGCTTTTGTTGTTTTAAAAAATTTGTGTATGTTTTTTAATGAGAGAGAGGGAGAGAGAGAGAGAGAGAGAGAGAGAGAGAGAGAGAGAGAGAGAGAAACATCAATGATGAGAGAGAATCATCGACCTACTGGTGATAGAGCCCCAACCTGACCGGGAATCGGCTGTGCCCTCCTGGTTCGCGGGGCGATGCTCACCCACTGAGCCCCGCTGGCCCATTTGTAGGTTTAGTGTTATTTTATACTAGCGGCCCGGTGCACAAAATTTGTGCACGGGGGCAGGGGGTGTCCTTCAGCCCAGCTTGCACCCTCTCCAATCTGGGACCCCTCCAGGGATGTCTGACTGCCCGTTTAGGCCCAATCCAGGTCAGATCGGGCCTAAATGGGCAGTTGGACATCCCTCTCACAATCCAGGACTGCTGGCTCCCAACTGCTTGCCTGCTTGCCTTCCTGACTGCCCCTAACTGCTTCTGCCTGCCAGCCTGATCGCCCCCTAACCACTCCGTTGCAAGCCTGATTGATGCCTAACCGCTCCCCTGTCAGCCTGGTTGCCCCTAACTGCTCTCCCTTGCAAGCCTGGGGCCCCCCCCACAACTGCCCTTCCCTACAGGCCCGGTCACCCCCAACTTCCCTCCTCTGCTAGCCTGGTCACCCCTAACTGCCCTCCCCTGCAGGCTTGATTGCCCCCTTCCTTGCAGGCCTGGTCCCTCCCAACTGCCCTTCCCTGCTGGCCATGTTGTGATGGCCATCTTGTGTCCACATGGGGGCAGGATCTTTGACCACATGGAGGCAGCCATCTTGTGTGTTGGAGTGATGGTCAATCTGCATATTACTCTTTTATTAGATAGGATAACAAAAGGCTAATATGAAATCGACTGAATGGCCGAACAACCGGTCATTATGATGCACACTGACCACCAGGGGGCAGACGCTCCATGCAGGAGCTGCCCCCTGGTGGTCAGTGTGCCCCCACCGGGGGAGCACGGCCCAGCCAGAAGCTCACGGCTGGTGCGTGCAGGGGCCGTGGGGGGAGCCTCTTCCGCCTCCGGCAGCAGCGCCAAGGAGCAGCACTCAAGTGACCATGAGGAGAGAAGGGTCCCGGACGCCCCCCACTATGAGTGCACGCATTGCGTGCACCGGCCTCCAGCCATTCTGTAAATGTGCTGTGGTGATGAAAGCAGCCGCTGTGTGCAGATGCCCGACACAGTGCCAGGCGCGCAGCAGGTGTCAATCGGGGACAGGAACAAACAGGGGTGCTCGGGTCCAGAAAACCGGTGTGGCTGTCCCTGGAGAGGACGGAAGTCGCCGGAGCGCCCTTCTTTGGCCTCAGAGTCAGAAGATACGAGGCTGGACGTGGTGGAAACATCCACCGACACTTACTGAGCGCCTTCTGCTTGCGCTGGGCCACATTCTGTCCATCGTCTCACCTCGCTGACACCGTGGGTGAGTTACCGAACCATGAGTTACGGTCCTTCAGGCTCCGGAGTGGACCCAGGTGAGCTGCGGGACAGTTGTGGCGCCCCACGTTGGGCTCCGAAATGTGGAGACCTTTTTCACGTCCCGTGCGATTCAGGGTCCCCGGTTCAGGGTTCGGGTTTCTGGAGGAGGCCGTCAACTCTAGTGTCAGAACCCCCCCTCGCTCTGGCTTCGCCGCTCCTTTTATTAAGATTAAGATCATAAGATACACCCGTCTCCCCCAGGCCGGAAACACCAGTAAAAGCCAATCAGTGAATCTACTGAGGACGAACAGATGGGGCCGCTTCAACCACCAACATCCCAGTAACCAGACCCCTCAGAGCAGTCAAGGTGGACCAGCCCCCCGATTCCCTGTCCACAGCTCTCCGCCAGCAAAACAGCGATGGGCTTCCGGCAGACAATGAGTTAAATTCGGTCTCTATTTTGTCCTCCCCCGAGGGTATGTTCCCATTGATTTTGAGAGAGAGTGGAAGGAAGGGGCGAGACACAGAGAAACATCCCTGGGAGAGAGACCCATCGATGAGTGGCCTCCTGCACGCGCCCCAACCAGGGCCTGGGCCGGGGAGGAGCCTGCAACTGAGGTGCGTGTGACCACAGTCGAACACGGGACCCTTCGGTCCGCAGTTCAGTGCTCTGGCTGGTGAACCAAGCCGACGCGGACTGTCCTGATTTTCAGGAGAAACGGAGGCTCGGAGGGGAGGGACGCCATGCCCAGTCCCGCGGCAGTGAGGGGGAAGCGGGGCGCACCCCGGCCCTCTGCTCCCAGCCCTTCCTTTGGGAGGCGGCTGCTCATCCCAGGGTCTGCTCTCGCCAGCCGTTCACCCCTAGAGGCACAAAGGGGCAGCCGCCGGGGCCACGGGACGGCCCAAACGGGAGATGACAGGGTGACTCTCTGCCGAGGGCCCCGCCTGCCCGCACAGCCCTCCCGCGGCGGCTTCCCTCGCACACGCCGTTCAACCTGTGCAGTTCCCGCTCTGACGGCTCAGCTGCCCACCGGCCGGCTCTCACCCCGGTGCCCTCGGCTGCCCGTGTGTCCACCCAGGCTCCAGGGGAGGGGCCGACCCCATGGGAGCTGGCGGCCGGGTGGTGGGGAGGGCTAACATTTTAACTTGTTAGGCTAGTGGTCAGCAAACTCATCAGTCCACAGAGCCAAATATCAACTGGACAATGATTGAAATTTCTTTTGAGAGCCACATTTTTCAAACGTAAACTTCTGCCAAAACCGGTGTGGCTCAGTGTATGGAGCGTCGGCCTGTGGACCTGAGGACCCCGGGTTTGATGCCGGTCAGGGGCATGGACCTTGGCTGCAGGCACATCCCCAGTGGGGGGCGTGCAGGAGGCAGCTGATCCATGTTTCTCTCTCATTGGATGTTTCTAGCTCTCTATCCCTCTCCCTCCCTGTATAAAATCAATAAAATATATTAAAAAAATAAAAATAAAAAATAGACTTAGACTTATTCTAATGCCACTTCTTCAAAGTAGACTCGCCCAGGCCGTGGTATTTTGTGGAAGAGCCACGCTCAAGGGGCCAAAGAGCCGCATGTGGCTCACGAGCCCAGGTTTGCTGAACACGGTGTTAGGTGTTTGCAGCCCCCCTGGGCCTCCAGGCGCTGAGGCCTACAGCCCTGCCCAGCTCTCGGCGCCCCTGAGAGGCCCACGTGAAGGTGGGCACTGCCGGCGGCCTAAGACTCGCAGGGAGACGCTGCCAGATCCGCACCCACCCCTGCCTGGGGCCCCCGCTCGGCTGAGTGTGTGTGAGAACATGGGAGAGGGAAGAGAGATCTCTCCCCAAAACCCGGACTCCGCCGCCAGCAAGCTGGGGGACCACGACCTGTCACATTCCTGGTCCTCCTGTTTTCCGTCTGGAACACAGGGAGTGTGGGCCACACCGGGTTTTCAAACCCAGAGGAACCCTCGGCATTACTGCAACTGCTCAGCCTAATTCATTTATTTACTTACTAGAGACCCATTGCAGGAAGATTCCTGCAAGAATAGAGCTTCCTGCGGCTGAGCAAAGCTCCCTCCCTTCTCTGCTACCTCGCTTCCTTCTCTACTACCTTGCTCTCTCCCATCTCCTCTGCCTCGCTCCTTCCCTTCTCCCCCGCCCTGCTTGCTTGCTTCTCCGCAGCTTTGCTCCCTTCTGCAGTGCTTGGCTTCCTTCTACGCTGTCTTCTGCATGCGGACATGCAAATTAACTGTCATCTTGGTTGGGTTGATTTGCATACTTGCTCTAATGGGCTTGTGGGCGTAGCAAAGGTACGGTCGATTTGCATGTTACTCTTTTATTAAATAGGATTTTAGAGAGAGGGGACAAGAGTGGGGAGACAAGAGAGAGAGAGCAACATCCATGTGAGAGAGATACAGCCATTAGTTGCCTTCTGCACAACCTGACCAGGGCCAGGGATTGAGCCTGAGAACAAGGGGTGTGCCCTTGACCAGAATCAAACCCAGGACTCTTCAGTCCATGGGCCGATGCTCTTGCCACTGAGCCGAACTGGCTAGGGCTGCGTGGCCTGACTGGAAACCCTGGTCCCCAGAGAAGAGGCGTTCTATTCGGGAATCTGTCGCCATCCCTGGACCCTCCACAGAGCGCCCCCCACCCCCAGGTGCAGGCCACCCCCTAAGGGCTGGGGTGGGGACAGGCATTGCATCCACCCGTCCCACATCACAGCTCCATGCCCATTCCCCGCATCTTCACAGCAGCCTCTCCCCACCACTGTTGGTAGAGCGACTGGGCGACGGGCGTGTGATGCGGTGTCAACCAGAGCCAGCGTCCGGCAGCCACATCCCCCATCCAGACCCGCCCGCTCTCTGAGCTCAGTGCAGTCAGTTCTCGGGTTCCGTGGGAGATCCGCTCCCACGGTGCCGTAACGTGATTTTCGCCAGGAGTCGAACCCTCCTCCATGAGCACCTGCGTCACTCACGCCGAGCTCAGACACAGCGGGGATGACAGGGCACAGGAAAGAAAGAGAACAGTTCCTGACCTGTACTTGTGGCCAACAAACAACAAAAAACATAGAGCGCCTACGCGCAGACGTCGAAACGACGGGACGTTTTTATAAATAGGGGAGCGATGGCGCCGGAACCACGAAACAACGTAGGTCAGGTTGGACATACCCCAGGACTGCCTGTATGTACACACCGTGGGTGCTGACGCCTCCCTCTGCTGGGGACACCTGGGAACTGCACTCGTGGGGACGACATACGCATCTGGGTCCTCCATAAAACGCAACGTTCTCTCCCCTAAGAGAGTCCAGGCTGGGGGGCTTGGCTGTGCCCCGGAGAATGAAGACACCGTTTCCCGTGGCTGGCGGGAAAAGGCCACGTGTCTGCAGAGGTACCTCGCGTCTCCTCGAAGAGCTGCACCAGGCTCCAGAGCTCCCTCTCCTCCATGTTTATCTAGAGCTCCCCATTGGAAACCGGAGAAATGGTCTTTTATTTACTGCCTAGAGGCTCGGTGCACAAATTTGTGCACCAGGGGAGTTCCTCAGCCTGGCCTGCAGGGATCAGCCAAAACTGGCTCTCCAGCATCTCCCGAGGGATCCCAGATTTTGAGAGGGTGCAGGCCGGGCCGAGGGACTCCACCGGTGGACGATTGGGGCTGGGGAGGGATCGAGGGAGGGCTCCAAGGTGTGTCCAGTCCATCTCACCCAGGTCCAATCAGCTGGACCCCAGCAGCAAGCTAACCTATGGTCGGAGCCTCTGCCTCCTGGTGGTCAGTGTATGTTATAGCGATTGGTCCAACAGTTGGACACTTAGCATATTAGCTTTTATTATATAGGATTTGTTGTTATTGTTGTTAATCCTTACCCCAGGATATTTTGCCCATTGATTTTTAGAGAGGGAAAGAGGTGAGAGGGTTGAGAGAGAGACAGAGAGAGAAAGAGAGGGGGGGAGGAACATTGATGTGAGAGAGACATATCCATTGATTGCCTCCTGAACACACCCAACCAAGGCCAGGGATCCAGCCTGCAACCTGGTTCCATGCCCTTGACCGGGAATTGAACCTGTGACCTCTTCGGTGCACGGGCTACACCCTAATCACTGGCCAGGGCGGAGGAATGTATTTTGTTTTTTCATAGATGTCTTCATTGGTTTTAGAGAGAGAGAGGGGTAGAGCGATAGAAACATTGTCAACCGGCTGCCTCCTGCACAGCCCCTCCTGGAGACGGAGCCTGCAAACCTGGGCATGTGCCCTGACCGAGGATCGAACCTTTGACCTCTTGGTTCATGGGTCAGCACTCAACCACTGAGCAACACCGGCCGGGAGCGAAATGTTTCCTCAGGTGCATGTGTCACTGACGATTCATCCATTCATTCCACAGGTGCCCATTGGAGCAAACTCTGTCTCAGCGCAGGGCACTGGGCACGTGGTTGTGAATTCACACGTGTTCCTACGTGGTAGGCGGTTTCATTGTTTTCGATGTTGGTATCCCTGTCCTAAAGCCTTCGGTAGCCCGGTTCAATCATTTTTTGAAATATATTTTCTTGGGGTTTTTTTGTTTTTGTTTTTGTTTTTTTGCAGAGAGGGAGAGGGATAGAGTTAGAAACACCAATGAGAGAGAAGCATCAATCAGCTGCCTCCTGCACACCCCCTACTGGGGATGTGCCTGCAACCAAGGTACATGCCCTTGACCGGAATGGAACCTGGGACCCTTCAGTCCGCAGGCCGACGCTCTATCCACTGAGCCAAACCAGCCATGACCTGATCTGATCATTTTTAATACCCAGAGGTATCAGTAGCTAACATACAGCAACTCCGGACTCTGATTGAATCGAACAGCAGTAAGAAGAGCTAAGACCCCGCTCCCCATAAAGAGCTTGTCCACAGAGGCGTGTGCTGTACCCCGAGGACAGCTCTATGGACAGGAGTGACGTTCCCATTACACAGAGAAGAGCGGGCGAGGGAGGAGCAAGGGTCTCACTGGAGGTCACGTGGTTCGGCAGTAGCCGAGCTGCCGTTAAGATCCAGACTCCTCGGACACAAAATAATCGGCCCATGCTCTCATCACTAACAGCCCCACCCCATCCCTCCCTGTACCTCACCCGCAGACATGTGATTCTTTCCTGCAGGAAACCAGTCATTGCCTCACCAATAGAAATGTAAACAGAACAAACAGGAAACCTGGTCAAACCTTAATGGCTCTGTAAGTCTGAACTATTCACTCACGGCTTAGGTGAGACATGGGTAGCTGAAGCAGCTGCCACGTTTAGTCTTATGTTAAGTCTGAACTACTCACTTACTGTGGAGGTGACGCATTGGTAGTTGAAGAAGCTTCCACACTTTTAGTCTTCTGTGAATTCTTGCTGGTTGACTCATTGTTGGAACTTCCTGACCTAAAGGACACGGATGTATCCCATAGTCCTAATAAAAGGGGATCGCAAGGCCAGAGCTGGTGGTGTCCTCCCCCTAGAGGTGGACTCCTGCCTGGCCCCCATGATTCCCAAAATTGGTGCTTTTCCAGTCTCTCTTCATTTGTGTGCGGCCTTCTCCAGATCCCGAGCCCTGACATGGGCACCCTGGACCCGCGGGACGTGAAAAGGATTCCGACACTTTCCTCTCAAAGACCGAGCAGCTCCCCACTCTGACTTTGGGCTCAGCTGTGCGACCTGCTTCGTTCATTGCCATGTTATGTGATGTGAGCAATAGCTTGAGCGCGTCTGCGTGCCCGGGCTTCGTGCCATTGCCATGACGAGGGCTGGCGCCCTGGACCCGCAGCGGGACGGGAGGCCCAGGGGAGAAGAGAGAGGTGGGCCAGCCTCTTCCCCCTGTCCTGCAGCCCCACCCAGGTGCACCCCATCACTCCGCCTCACCCTTCCTGCCCCTCTCCCATCAGGCCTCCTGTAGCCCAGCCTCTGTCTAATGGGGTCTTTGGTGTTTCCCGGGCCAGCGAGTGGAGGTCCAGTTCCCTCCGTGTAGAGTGCAGAGACCTCCCAGCCTGGCTCCACTTTCCTGCCCGCCTTGGCCTCGCCCGCCCTCGCTGGCACTGCACCCGTGCCATGCCAACTTGACCACAGTTCCCACCTGCAATGCCTTCTCCTGCCTCCCTTAGGCCTCCCCGTGCTGCCCCTTTCTCTGCCTGCGAGTCTTCCATTCTCTCTAAAACTGGGCAAATCTTCTAAATCCAGCACGATCGCCTTGGGCTGTGGTCGGCATACCGTGGCTCTCGAGCCACATGCGGCTCTTTGGACCCTGAAGTGTGGCTCTTCCCCAATTTCCACGGCCTGGGAGAGTCTATTTTTTTTAATGTATTTTATTGATTTTTCACACAGAGGAAGGGAGAGGGATAGAAAGTCAGAAACATCGACGAGAGAGAAACATCCATCAGCTGCCTCCTGCACACCCCTCGCTGGGGATGTGCCCGCAGCCAAGGCACATGTCCTTGACCAGATTCGAACCCAGGAACCTTCAGTCCGCAGGCCGACGCTCTATCCACTGAGCCACACGGGTTTGGGCATGGGCGAGTCTATTTTGAAGAAGGGGTGTTAGGAGAAGTTTAAGTTTAAAAAATGTGGCTCTCAAAAGGAATGTCAATCGTTGTCCTGTTGGTAATTGGCTCTGTGGACTGATGAGTTTGCTGACCGCTGGCTTTGGGGAAGACTCTCATTCACCGTGCTCTGCTGTTGTCTTGAAAGTTTAAACACTTTGTCTTTGAACTTGTGCTGTGTAAGTGAAGTCCAGTGGGGCAGTAGAGAGCACTCATGTGCACAAGAGGGACATGCAACACGCGTGTCTGCGGTCCCCGGCCCTGCTGTCCACAGGCCGCGTTCCTGGGGCCCCAGGAGGAGGGAAGCCCAAGGGACTGAGGGTGCAGAGTTGGCTCTAGTGAGACCAGAGCACGTGCAAGGCCAGCTGGTGCATCTGTGACCACCCAGAGAGGTCACTCTCTGTGACAACCGGAAGCCGCGTGGGACGCAGAAAGAAGGCGGCGGCATTGGAAAACGAATCCCATCTTCCTCCTGTCACTTCGGGGCCAGCCAGGCACCTGCGCTGAAGGCAATGGCCGGGAGGGAAGGAAGGAAGGAAGGAAGGAAGGAAGGAAGGAAGGAAGGAAGGAAGGGAGGAAGGGAGGGAGGGAGGGAGGGAGGGAGGGAGGAAGGGAGGGAGGGAGGGAGGAAGGGTAACCCTCTCTCCACCTCCCAGGTTCTCCCCACTCAGCTGAGAGCCGAAGACAGGGCGTGTGGTGGGATTGCATGTACCTGGACGTGAAATAAACACATTGGAGGCAGTTGGGGGCAGCATTTCCACAGTTCTGATAAGAAATATGTCCACAGGCATGAGGTAGTATATTTTTAAACACCATGATAACCCTGGCCAGTGTGTCTCAGTGGATAGAGCATCGGCTTGCAGACTGAAGGGTCACAGGTTCAATTCCGGCCAAGGGCATGGACCTCAGTTGCAGGCTTCTCCTCAGCCCGGGCCCTGCCTGGGGCTTGTGCGGGAAGTAACCAACACATGTGTTTCTCTCTTTCCCTCTCTCTTCCATTCTCTCTAAAACTGGTGAAAAAATATTCTTGGATGAGGATTAAAAAGTGAAACTAGATCGCCAACTCACACCGTGCACAAAAACAAACTCAAACTGGCTAACGGACGTAAATGTAACACGGGAAACCATAAAAACCCCGCAAGACTCCACAGGCAGCAAAACAGCAGTCATTTGTCGTAGCGATACCTTTACTGACCAGCTCCTGGGGCAATGGAGACTAAGGAGGAAATAAGCAAGCGGGACCACATCAACATAAAAAGCTTCTGCACAGCAAACGAAACCATCAACAAGACAACAAGAAAGCCTGCTATATGGGAGAGCATATTTGCCCATGTTATTTCCCATAAGGATTTAATCTCCAACATGTACAGGGAACTCAGACGGCTTAACAAAAGGAAGATAAATGATCCAGTCAAAAAATGGGCAAAGGACCCAAATAGACACTCTTTGGAAGAGGACATTCAGGAAGCCAAGAGACATATGAAAACACGCTCACAGTCACTGATAATCTGAGAGATACAAATCACACCCGTCAGAATGGCAAAATCATCAACAAACGACAAGTGCTGGGAGGATGCGGAGAAAAAGGAACCCTCGTGCACTGCTGGTGGGAGCGCAGACGGGTGCAGCCACTGGGGAGAACAGTGTGGAGTTTCCTCACAAAACTAAAAATGGAGCTCCCATTCGACCCAGCGATCCCACTTCTAGGACTACACCCCAAGAAACTAGAAACACCGATCAGAAAGGATATATGCACCCCTGTGTTCATAGCAGCCCAATTCACCATGGCTGAGATTTGGAAACAGCCTAAGTGCCCATCAGCAGATGAGTGGATTAAAAAACTGTGGTACATCTACACAACAGAATACTACGCTGCGGGAAAAAAGAAAGATCTCTTGTCCTTTGAGATGGCATGGAGGAACCTGACGAGTATTATGCTAAGTGAATAAGCCCATCAGAGAAAGTATCACGTGGTGTCACTCCTATGGAATTCACTGAACAAAATAAACCAATGAACAAACTAGATCTGGACACACAGACACCCTGAAAAGAGTGCGGAGCCTCAGAGGGGAGGCGTGGGTGGGGAAAGATTAACTGGAGAAAGGATATGAACATATGCACAGACAATAGTGGGGTGAAGGCCTGTGTGGAGGGGGTGGGGTCTGTGTGGAAAACCAGGGACACCTGCAATACTTTCAACAATAAAAACAGATTTAAGGAATAATTATTCTGTATTACGCATATTTTTAAGTTGGCGGTTCCCAGCTGTGCCTGTTCTATTTTCGTCCGTCCCTGGGACACACACGGAAATCTCGCAGCAGCCACCATGGAAGGAAATAGCTTTCAAGGGCACCAGAGCTTTCCCCGGTGCTGCTTGGCCCAGGACATGTTTTCGTGCCTGCATGCGCGTGAGTCACTGCTGGGAAGAAACAGAACAGAGGCAGAACTCCACTACACACCTCCCGAATGGCTCCCAATTCTGTGAAAGGCAAAGCTGTCGCCCATGTCCCAGGACCCCCCCTCCCCCCCTCTCCCTACTCCGTGCCACCCGCTACCATGTCCTGTGGGTTTTGTCTTCCCCAAACCCCGGCTGAGCACCTGCAGTGTGACTGGCACTGTGCTGGCCGCTGTGGGCCTCAGGGGAAACCAGCTGGAAGCGGTCCCTGCCCTCGTGGGACTTACAATCTGGTGGGAGAAAGTGGACCTTAAACAAACGCATACCAAATACACCTTTCGTCACATGTGGGGGTCAGGGTTCTGGTGGGACAGGGTGGATAAAGGGTGAGTACAAAACGTCTACCAGAGGGCGAATGGAAGGTCCTGCTGAGAAAGCAGTTCAGAGCCCCAGAATGGGAAGGAATTGGCCGTAAGGGGGGCTTTGACAGCATGTGCAAAGGCCCTGTGGTAGGAAAGAGCGCAGCGAGTGTGGCTGCAGTATAGTGAGGGAGGCAGAGACAACCTATCAGAAGCTCACACTGACTGGCCTTTGTAGAGGGCCCTCAGGGAAGACACCTGAGCATTCTTTAAATCATTGTCAGCTAAATTTGAGGCGCCAGGCAGAGCCACATCTTGGAAACACATCCACCAAGAAGGCTGGATGCGTTATCAGTACTGACTCTTAACTTGGTCCAGGTGTCGGGGAGAGGGCCTTGAAAAATGGATTCAGCCGAGCCCCGGGAATGAGGGAATGAGTGGGACCCGGGCCCACTTAAGCTCCTTTGATTCTAAGCTTTTTTCAAGTGAAACCCCTTTTTATTTTGGTATAAATAAACACGCTGTTGTTGGGTTTGGATTCCTGTCTCTCCATCAGAGAGCAGAGATTCCACCCAGCCCCAGCTTTTTATTTCTACTTCTGTGTCCTCTATTCTTTCTTTTATTTCTCAATCCCCAGTTCCTCTACTCAGTGACTGGACCTACTCTTCTCTCCACGCTGGACATGGAAAAAGAGAAAACCCCTACAGGCCTTCATGATGTTCTAGGCAGTCTTCTAGGGCTCCAGGAGTTCTGACTCATTTAGTCCGGACAACAATCCTAGGAGAGGAGTCGGTTTTGATCACCATTTTACAGACAGAGAAGTTGTGACCCAGAATCAGCAGTTGACCTGGTTTCAGTCTCAGGCAGTCCCGCACCAGAGCCCTGCCTGACCCCTGACCCCTGACCCGCCTTCCATGCGTGGAGGCTGCACTCAGGGGCCTGTTTTCCCTTAGAGAATGGCAATCTCTTCTTCCCTTTGCTCCCTGGATTTGAATCCTAAGTCTCTGTTTGCTAAGCGGGATGGCCTTGGATGACTACCCTTAGTTTCATTCCATAACTACTCCCTGTGTACCCACTGTGTGCTGGACACAGAGCTGGGGTGGGAGAAGAGATGTAGTGAGAGCAAATGCAGGATCCTCATCAAGGTCCCTGCCACCCCCTTGGGCAGAAAGGGGTTCATGAAAGGATGAACACAGTGCTGAGAGCAAGGAGCGCTGCTCTAGGAGAAGCTGTAACAAAGGGGCCCAGCCCGGGCTGGCGTCAGACGCGGTTTCCCCAAGGAGTCTGCACAGGAGCCGAGACTGAGGGACAAGCAGGACTTATCAGGCAAAGAAAGGAGGTGGAGGTGGAAGTAGGTCCGATACAGAAGGCCCAATAGTGTTTAGCAGACGTATGTCCCGATCGCATGGAGCGTGCCACATTCACAATTCTTTTCATTGTAAACTGGAGGCCCAGTGCATGAAATCTGTGCACAGGCAGGGCCCCTAGGCCTGGCCAGTGATCAAGCCTTTCTTTCCCCTAGCTGCCGGCTGCCAGCTGGGGCCTTCTTTCATTCCGGGCCACCCCCTGGTGGTCAGTGCATGTCATAGCAAGTGGTTGAACTCTTGAGAGAATAATTTGCAGATTAGCCTTTTATTATATAGCAGTGGTTCTCAACCTTTCTAATGCATGGCCCTTTAATACAGTTCTTCATGTTGTGGTGACCCCCAACCATAAAATTATTTTCGTTGCTGCTTCATAACTCTAATTTTGCTACCGTTAATGAATTGTAATGTAAATATCTGTGTTTTCCAATGGTCTTAGACTCACAGATTGAGAACCATTAGCAGGGCCACCTAAGACCATCGGAAAACACAGATACTCATGATGTATAACCCATAGCAAAATTACAGTTACGAAGTGGCAATGAAAATAATTTTATGGTTGGGGGTCAACACAACATGAGGAGCTGTCTTAAAGGGTCACGGCATTAGAAAGGTTGAGAACCACTGTTATACAGGATGTGCTATTCAACTTTAACTGCGTGTGCCTCTTACTTTTGTTTACTTTGTTTTGTTTGGGTATCTGGCAGCCAAGGTAGGAAGGGACTTCAAGGCAGAGGGAACAGCGTGTGCAAAGCTATGGTCACAAGAGGATGTCTGGCATGAGCAAGAAATCCTGGGATGCCCATGTGACTGGGCATAGAGAGCCTCGGCTTCCTCACTGTGAAACGGAGGCTGTAACAGTATCTTCCACTCAGGATTGTTAGGGTGTAAGTGCACAGACTAGTGCCTGGTGGGTAGCTTTTCCTACCCCCTGTTCCGTCGTCTCTACAGTGTTGTTGTACAGTTGGCCCCAGGTCCTTCCCGTGTCTAACACCTCTACAGGTCTGTTTCTGCTGTCTGTTACTTCTGTGGGCTGTCCTCACGGAGTCTGGTTTTCCTGTGTATTTGATGACTAGAGGCCTGGTGCACGAAATTCGTGCACGGGGTGTTGGGGGTGTTGTCCCTCAGCCCAGCCTGCACCCTCTCCAATCTGGGACCCCTTGAGGGATGTTTGACTGCCCGTTTAGGCCTGATCTAGGTGGGATCAGGCCTAAATGGCCAATTGGACATCTCTCTCACAATCCAGGACTGCTGGCTCCCAACCGCTTGCCTGCCTGCCTGCCTCCCTGATTGCCTTAACTGCTTCTGCCTGCCAGCCTGATCACCCCCTAACCACTACCCTACCAGCCAGATCGATGCCTAACTGCACCCCTGCTGACCTGATTGCCCCTAACTGCCCTCTCCTGCAGGACTAGTCCTCCCCCCCCAAACTGCCCTCCCCTGTCAGGTCAACCCTAACTGCCCTCCCTTGCAGGCTTGCTCCCCCCCAACTGCCCTCCCCTTTCATCTGGTCCCCCCTACAACTACTCTCCCCTAAAGGCCTGGTCCCCCCCCCCAACTGCCCTCCCCTGCAGGCCCGGTTGCCCCCAACTACTTTCCCCTGCAGGCCTCGATGTCCCCAACTGTCCTCCCCTGCTGGCCATCTTGGGGTGGCCATCTTGCGTCCACATGGGGTCAGGATCTTTGACCACACAGGGGCAGCCCTCTTGTGTGTTGGAGTGGTGGTCCATCTGCTTATTGCTCTGTTATTAGCTAGGCTGTCAGTTAAGTGAGGGAACACACGTCCCTGCAGAGTCAAGCAGAACCGCCTTTGTATTGCCACCAGCAGACTGGGGAGGAAACCCCAAAGATGGCGCAGCATCCCCTTCAGGGCATAGCTCCGAGCTCAGGCAACTTCTACTCACATCCTCTGGGCAAAACCTCATCAGAGAGCCACAGCTGGCTGCAAGGAATGCTGGGACATGCCGTTGTCCCGGTCGAGGTGGGCGTGGGCTCAGCCCTGATGCCGGGCTGCTGTTACCCCAGGGAGAGAGGAGAGTGGCTCTGGGCTGCACCAGCCGCCTGCCACCGGCCTGGGCTCCGAGGTCGCTCAGCGCGGCCTCAGCTCGCACGTCCTCCGTGCGGGCTCAGCGACAGGAATGAGGCGCAGCGGCCCTGGACCAGCGTGGCCGGGAAGTAGCAGAACACAGAAACAAATCGCAGGATAATTAGGACAAGCAGCCGAAGCAAGGCTGGGTGCCAGCCACCGCGACAGAGCGCGGTCCCCACTACAGTCGCTCATAAATCCAAACCAGCTTCCAGGAAGGAAAGCAGTTTGAGAAACGCCTGGGAATGTACATGTGTTCGCAGAAGACATGTACACACCACACACACACACACACACACACCGCCCCACAGGGAGGGAGAGGGGAGGGAGAGAGGGAGGGAGGAAGGGAGGGAGGGAGGGATTCTGGCGCTGGATGAACATCAGAGCCGGCTCAGGTCACATACGGGGGACAGCAGTGGACTCTAATGAGGAGAGTGACCACATTGTGCTGACATGTGTGCCGTCCTTTCCACACGGGCCTGACGCCCCGTCTGTGTTTACGTCTGCCAGGTCCTGGGCCGCCCAGTGTTTGTGCTGCTGTGTAAATGAAAGCAAACCCCGCGTGTGTGCGGCGGGGTGCCCCCTAGAGGCGGCCTTATCTGGAGAGAGGCAGTCCCAGGCTTGAATGCTTCCTCCCCAGCTTCTCACTGTGTGGCCTCGGGTGAGGGACCCTGCCTTGTGGGGTTTGGGCGGGAGAGCAGCAGCCCTGGGGATCTGGGGTACGTGGTTGGAACCCTGGCTCTGCCGGCTCTGGGGTCACCAGCTGTCCTGGTGGCCCAGCAGTGAAGGTTCCCAGGGATGTGGAAATCTTCGTGCGACACCGGGACCGCCCGGTGGAGCATAGACGGATGAACCAGGACAGCGGTCGAAAACTCGTTTGTCCACAGAGCCCGATATCAGCAGTGCGACTGAAATGTCTTCGGAGAGCCACACGCTTTAAACGTAAACTTCTCCTAACGCCCCTTCTTCGAAACAGACTCGCCCGGGCTGTGGTAGCTTGTGGAAGAGCCCCGCTCCAGGGGCCAAAGAGCCGCAGGTGGCTCGCGAGCCGCGGTTTGCCGACCACTGAACCAGGAGGTCGAGGTTCCATTTCCGGTCAGAGCGCATGCCCAGGCTGTGGGCTCCATCCCCAGTGAGGGCGCCTGCAGGAGGCAGCCAATCCATGATGCTCCCTCATCTTTGATGTTTCTCTCTCTCTCCTCCCTTCCTCTCTGACATCAATAAAATGTTTTTTAATAAATAAGTAAATAAATAAAACCAGGACCACCTGGGCCGAGCCAGGACAGTCAGTTACCCTCCTGCCGGCCAGTGACCCCAGGGGAGTTCGCACGCACGGGCCTGGGAGTCCTCGCACACGACATGGGAAGAACGCCATCTACTGGCAGGAGAGCGCGGGGGGGGGGGCGCCTTGCGCGGTCGTACATCGTCCCTACCGCACGCCCGCTCCCCTCCCGGCCTCCTGTGGTACAACCGCCGGGCCCGGAATTGGCCAGGAGGGGGCGTTCACCGGCTGTTGGAAAGCAGCCAACAGAAGGGGGGTCTCCCAGGTGCATGCTTTCTGCAAGGGGCACTCAGGGAAGGCCCGCAACCTCTGCAGCTGCCCGGAAGCCAGCCCCAGTCCTCCTTCCCTCCCTTAGAGCACCTGCCCCTGATTAGATACAAGCCCCGCCCAAACTATCCCTGCTCAGACACAAGCCCCGCCCCCAGTTGTTCATGCTCAGACACAAGCCCCGCCCCCAGTTGTTCACGCTCAGATACAAGCCCCGCCTCCACTTGTCCATATGCAGATAAAAACCCCGCCCCCAGCTGTCCCTGGTCAGACACAAGCCACGCCCCCAGCTGTCCCTGGTCAGATACAAGCCCCGCCCCCAACTGTCCCTGATCAGATACAAGCCCCGCCCCCAGCTGTCCCTAGTCAGATACAAGCCCCTCCCCCAGCTGTCCCTGGTCAGACACAAGCCCCGCCCCCAGCTGTCCCTGATCAGATACAAGCCCCCCTCCTCCCACTCTGTGTGGGTTTGTGCTGGCTTTGCAGCTCCCAGACAACCCTAAGAATGACCTTGCCCAACCTCATGTTAATTTATTCAAAAGTCCTTCCCAAAACTAATCACTAAGGGGGAAAAGGCCAGGGCAAGCCGGCGTTTCTGTGCCAGAGGAAAGGAATCTGCCATTCATTCCAAGTCCAATTGCTTCATAGCCAGTGATTTCATCCGGCCCTCGGCTCCCAGAAGGAGCTGGCAGGGCTGAGGACACGCTCCGTGTCTTGAGAGGTGCGAATCTGCAGGAATGCGGACGCCCCTCCGGCCCTCGCCCTCCGGTCCTCCCCGGCCCAGCTCCAGACGTTCGATGGGAAACGCACATGTTGATTGCAAATGTGCCCTGTTTGTGGAGGAGCCGTGCCAGAGCCGCCTTCTAGTCTTTCTTGGAGACGGAAATGCACGCACACGGGCCCTGTGGGATGCGTGGATGGAAAAGGGCCCGTTGACCTAACTTAGGGAGGCCTGCGTGGCGGCCTCGCACACTCACCAAGGGTGGTCTGCAAGAAAAACATTTTAATTAAAAAGCAGTTTATGCCGAAACCGGTGTGGCTCCGTGGATAGAGCATCAGTCTGTGGCTGAAAGTTCCCGGGTTTGATTCCGGTCAAGGGCGTCTACCTTGGCTGCGGGCACATCCCCAGTCGGGGGTGTGCAGGAGGCAGCTGATCAATGTTTCTCCCTCATCGATGTTTCTGACTTTCTATACCTCTACCTTCCTCTCTATAAAAAATCAATAAAATATATTTTAAAAATAAAATAAAAAGCCGTTTACGGTGGGCAATCATGTCCTAGGCCAGAGGTCGGCAAACTCATTCGTCAACAGAGCCAAACATCAACAGTACGACCATGAACATTTCTTGTGAGAGCCAAATTTTTAAAACGTAAACCTCCTCTGACGTCACTTCTTCAAAACAGACTCGCCCGGGCCGTGGTATTCTGTGGAAGAGCCGCACTGAAGGGGCCAGAGAGCTCAGGTGGCTCGCCAGCCGCAGTTTGCCGACCACGGTCCCAGGCCAGTCTCTTCCCTGACAAAGATCAACTCCGATGTTCCTGAGCCGATTGCCTTTTTGCATCTAAGATAACATACCTGTGAGACGCCAGGGGGACTTGTCCCTCTCTCTCTCCCTCAGGGGCCCACCAGGGGCCAGACCACAGCTCCCCTCCTCCGTAGTTACCTTGTTAATTGTTGACTGTTAACTATCGGGCACCCACCTGAGTAAAACAAGTGTGTGTCCATCATTTCACTCTTCACCCCACCCCAGAGGGCTCCCCACTTTGCTTTCTCCCGCCTCCCTAATCTGTCACGGGTGGGTTTCGTGTGACCCACGTACACCTCCTCCTCCTTTGGTTATAATGTGTAAAGCAAGGTGAGAACCGCCTTTCTCTGGAGCGCTGTCCCAGTCCCTGGAGGTTCTGCTCCCCGGCAGCAGTCGACAGTTTGGCTCAAATAAACCCACAAAGCTCTTCACAGGTTGGAATGTTTTCTTACGTTTAACAGAGGCTCACCCCGGAGTCAAACCTGTGTTCGGGTCCCCTCCCCCCGCCCGCCCCCCCAGAAGAAAGTTTCAGTGTGGAGCCGTGGCCCTGGCACCATCTCCTGGAAGGTTCTGGAACCTGGTCCCTGCCCGCCGCGGCCGCCTGAACCATGGCGAGGTGGCGGTGCGGCCCCAGGAGGGAGTCCAGGTGCAGGTACAGCAGGGCCTTCAGGAGACCCTGCTCCGGGTCTTCCCTAGCCCTGAGCCCGCACCCCCTGTGCCTCGTGGGCCATTACAGGCCCGGGCGCCGTGACTCAGTAGGATCCCCCTCTTCCCTCCCGGGGTGGAGGCGGCCTCCCGGATGCCCACGGCCACCGAGAGAGGTTCTTCCTCCACGACCATGTCGCCTTCATGCAGCCGCCAGATGGCCCGGCAGCCACCAGCAGCACCTGCCCCTCCCCGTCAGCAGCCTGGAGTCCCCCAACATACCCAGGGCTTCCTGCATGTCTCGCTGGGGGTTCCCTGGGCCCAGGGCCGTGCTCCGCCACACACGGGGCAGGCGTGACACCCCCGAGAGCAATCACACTGTCTGTATGAAGCCCTAGGCTCCCCGCCCCCCCCCCCATGGGGCATCTGAGGTGCCCTGTCCTCTCTCAGTGGCTCGTGGGGACCCAGCGTCTTGCTCACAGTGGAGATCTGCCCCCTTCACGCCCTTGATCGCCTTCCTTCCCTCCCCGTCTCCCCTGCCCGCTCCTTCCCCGACCTCCTGGGAATCATCGCCCAGATAAATGACTTGAGTCAAATCCACGTGTGGGTGTCTTGTTTGGGGGAGTGCGACAGGGGTGGCGCTGAGCTCCCTCTTAGGCTTGTCCCCTCGGGGTGGTCAGCCGGTGCCAGTCCTTCCCTTGCGGGCGACGTGAATGGACCAGGGGCTTGTCCCACGCACGCTGGCCTTGCTGTGTAACCGTCACACAGACATGTCCCGTCCCGTGCATGAACCCGTAACGTGTCCCAGGGGATCAGATGGCCATCCAGCCACGCTCCGAGCCTCGCACGCTCTGTGGGACTCTGTCCTGGGGGAAACATGGAGGCGTGGGGTGTCAGCCGACATCTCCCAGCCTGCCCAGCTGGGACGCGAGAGAATGGCCACTGGCGTGCACATCCTGTCTTCGTCTCGATGGGCCGTGGGCTCCGACCCCTCGCTCTCCAGGTGACGCGGGGTGAGGGCCCGAGGCTGTGGGAGTGGGCCGGCGCTCGCTCGGTTGGGAGGTCCATCATGCTGCCAGGAGCAGAGCCGCACCAGGAAGAGCCGATGGGGCGGCGCAGCCTTCACCGCGTGAGTCCGTCCCAGCAGCCGAGGCCTCTGTCCTGCATCCTTCCGCCCGCCACATCGGGGGATCGGCTCCTTGGCCAGGGCAGCCAGGCCGGAGCATTGGGGGGGGGCACATCTGGGCAGGTGGGGCCATGAGCCAAGGGGGTCTTGGCCTCTGGGTGGGCCCGAGCCAGCACAACTCCATCCCGGGGCAAGAACCTGGCACCGAGTCTGATGGGACCCCCACAGGGGCTGTGAGGTCGAGGAGAAGTGAGATGGCAGGCATCAGAGGCCCGGCTGGCAGGCCCCCACATCAGCAGGGCCGAGACGCCTCATCCGACGGCAGGAGGATGGGGTCCAGGAGGCTGGGTCAGCCGGGGCCCACGGCTCTGTGAGGGAGCGCGCCAGGCCCCGTCCATGGCCCCGGCTCAGCCGCTGCCTCTCCCCTGCTCGCCGCTTCACACGTATCAGGAAGAGGGTTTTGCTCACGCTTACGCCATTTTGTCTTCACAGCGTCCCCAGGATGAGGGACAGTTTCTCTAGCTCCTCAGAGAGGAAACGGAAGCACGGATGGCCCAGGGGCCATTAGCCCTCACGGCAATGGGAGGCATTGGGACTGTCAGAGACGATGAGGCTGGCCAGGCAGGGCCCCCCATCTCCCCTGTCCCCAGCACCCAGCACGAACTTCCAGGGTCCCCCGGGGCCTGGCAGGCTAAGAGGGAGAGGGCTTCTGCTTGGACAGTCAGCCGCTCACGTCCGGCTCTGAGGAACCAACGCTGTGCCCGGTTTTAGGCCTCCAGCCCTTTGGATATCTTTAAGGAACTTTTAAAAATGAGTCCTTAAGCCCTAGCTGGCGTGGCTCAGTGGACAGAGCGTCCACCTGCAGACGGAAGGGTCCCAGGTTCAATTCCAGGTCAAGGTCACATGCCCAGGTTACGGGCTCAATCCCTGCAGGGGGCGTGCAGGGGGCAGCCAGTTCATGATGCCCTCTCATCATTGATGTTTCCAACTCTCTCTCCCTCTCCCTTCCTCTCTGAAATCAATACAAATACATGTTTTAAATCGATCCTTAAGAATCTGAGACCCACACGCCCCACCCTGTCCTCCACCGGCTCTTCCCGTCTCCCTCCGCACCTCCCTACGCAGTAGGGACGCAGGGTAAACGCCGTGAAAACACTCTACCAGCAGAAGCCTCGCCGGGCCTTCCTCAGGCCACTCTCCAGCCCCCCCCTCCCCCCTCCCACCAGGACAGTCTGCATAACCATCCATGCTGGAGGTCCTGTTCGATGCTCTTTGCTGGCCCGTGGTTTTCCCCTGGCGGCTGAGCGGGGCGGGACTTGGGTCTTCTCGGAGCTGTGGGGTCCTCAAATGGCCTTGTGTGGAGGTGAGGGTGGTATGGCTATTGGGGGTAGTGGTGAAAGCTTTGCTCTAACTGGAAGGCCAGCAACCACCCATCTCTGTTAGTTTTGATCCATCAAAATGTATCTGAGGACGCCCCCTGCAGGCCTGCCCTGGGGGGGCAGGGATGAGTCATTCTCAGAGTAAAGGAGGGTACCCCTCGGTGAGATGGGGCCCTGGTGGGAGGTGTCTGTCTGCCCTCTCCCGGGGACACAGAGGAGGCCAGGCTAAGTCCACGGGGGCAGGTGAGGTCAGGGAAGGCTTCTCAGAAGATGTGGTTTGCGCTGAGGAATGTCCCTTTGAATGGGAGGCCAAAGCTCACCTGCCATTTCCTGCCACAGGAGGAAGAAGTAGACCCAGGGAGGAGGGTGGGGAAGGATGTTGGAGGCTGAGGGAACAGAATAAGCAAAGCACAGAGGCGTGCTTGGTGGACAGTGTGCATAGCCTGTTCCAGAGCCTAGAATGCTCTAGAGCACTAGAACACGGAATGTTCTAGAATTCTGGAGCCTAGAACGTCAGGGACAGCATGGTGAGAGAGTGGCTGGAGAGGGTGCAGGGCCCAGGGGGGCCTTAGGAAGGACTTGGGTGTCCTCACACGGCAGCCAGGGCTAATGGCTGGCAGCGGCAGAGGGCAGACAGAGGGGTGCAGGTAGGGAGACTGAGGCAGCCAGGAGGAGTGACAGGCACCTCCTCTCTGCTGTCACACACGCCCACCTACTCCCCCCTGGGCCTGGGACGTAGGACCCACAGTTACCCCCGTTCTATAGATGGGGAGTCTGGGGGTTGGAGAAGGCTAGTCCTGCACCCAGGGCTCGGAGCCGCCACCCGGTGCGGAAGGCGAAGGCTGGAGGTCTGTCTCCCCCCGCAGCCAGCCCTGCCCCGCACCCCGGTCTCAACCTGGCCCCGAACGAGCACATTCCGCCCCGGCTTCCTCACTCCCGTCACATCTGACAGCGGCGAGGCAGGCCCAGAGGACGGATGCACTGGCGCCCGCGCCAAGTTCTTAATGCTGCCCAGCTGTGCGAGGGCTGGCGGGCCGGCCGGCACCGTCGGCGCCAGGATCCAGAGGGCTGGACGCAGCACCCGCACCCCGCGCCCACCAGCTCCGCGGACCGACCGCGGCCCCCCGCGGCCAAGGACGCCGGCCCGCGGCAGGTGCGAGGCGGGCCGGGAGGGAGCGGCTGTCAGGCCACGCTCTGGGTGCCTTTCGCGGGAGCCCCGTGCGGTGCGCACCCCCTGGGGTGGGGCCTGGGTGTCCTCCCGGCACCCCCACCGGACTGTTCTGGGCGGCGAGGTCCAGGCCTCGGCGCGGCTTCCGGTGAGGTAAGCCCGGGCGGGCCGCTCAGGAAGTTGGATGCAGGCGGCGCTTCTTCTCCCAAGACTTCTGGGACCGTGGGCCTGGCGAGCGAGGCCTCCCATCCGGCGGGACCGGCGCCAGAGACCCTCCGGGGAACCAGACGGCGCGTCCACAAGCCCGCCTCCCTGAGCCTGGCTTCCTGGCCTGAGCTCTGGCCTGTCGCTTATTTTTTTAAAATATGTTTTATTGATTTTTTAAAAATATGTTTTATTGATTTTTTACAGAGAGGAGGGGAGAGGGATAGAAAGTCAGAAACATCGATGAGAGAGAAACATCGATCAGCTGCCTTTTGCACACCCCCCACTGGGGATGTGCCCGCAACCAAGGCACATGCCCTTGACCAGAATCGAACCCAGGACCCTTCAGTCCAAAGGCCGACGCTCTACCATGGAGCCACAACGGTTTCGGCTGTTTTATTGATTTTTTACAGAGAGGAAGGGAGAGGGTTAAGAGAGTCAGAAACATCGATGAGGGAGAAACATTGGCCAGCTGCCTCTTGCACACCCTCCACTGGGGATGTGCCCGCAGCCAAGGTCCATGCCCTTGGCTGGAATCAAACCCGGGACCTTCCAGTCCGCAGGCCCACGCTCTGTCCACTGAGCCAAACCGGTTTCGGCTGGCCCATTGTTTAAATCGTGGCCCACGTCTCTCCCCTCTCCCTGGGCCCACGGGCACACAGGGACCTAGCAGAGAGGCATCAAGGGAGACAGAAGGACGGACTCCCAGGACAGACGCCAGGCCCGGGAGCCTCCGCCCCGCCCCGCCCCGCCCCAGAGAGCCGCCTTGCAGACCCCGATCTCACAGGGAGGGTGGTAGATCTGTGGGCACCACCGATCCCCGGGGCCCCTGCTGTGGGGTCCCCGGGAGCCTGTAGGAGTCAGGTCAGCATCTTCCTCCGGCCCCATCTTGCACGCAGGAGAGAGGTGTTAGCCGCTGCTCCTCCTGGACAAGAAGAGACCCCGATGGGGCGGCCAGCGGGACACATTCCCTTCCCGACAGGAGCCGACGTGGCCGACGCCTCTCGGGTGTGGATGGGCAGCGCGGCCTCGTGTCCCAGAGACGGGCAGGCCCTGGCTCCTGTCACCCCGCGTTTCCTGTGGGCACAGGGACCAAGGTGGCGCGCGGGGAGGCAGTGCCGGGTGGCTGGGAGCGTGCCCGCCCGGCGTGGTGAGGGCACAGGTACTGCCGAGGCCCCGCCCTGCCAGGCCAGAGGCCAGGCCAGAGGCCACGCTTCCCGCTTCCTCCGAAGAGGCTGATGGCCCCTTTACGCGATGGCTCCAGCTGTCTTCGTCACTGGTACCCCGGCTGTGTTTGGCGGGAAACACCCGCTGGGTCAAGCCCGGCACATCTCTGCGGGTTGGCCCGTAGCATTCGGCTCCGGTGGGGGTCAGGGAGGGGACGCTGGCCGCAGTGGGGAGAGGGAGCAAGACAGGGGGCATTGGGCTGAGGCCGAGGTGCAAACGCAGACAACCCAGGGCCCACTCGCTGCGGCCTCGGCCCCGCGGGGTTCCCCGGCTCCCGGCTCTGGCTCTGGCCGGGCACCAATGCCGCTGGGTCACCGCTTGTCTCCAGACCCGAAGGCGTGATGTCTTCCTGTGTCGCCTCTTCAAGAGCCTCCTGCCCCGTCTCTGCCGGCCCCCCTCCTGCTCCATGTGACCCTCACTGGCCTCGCCGGCTCTTTCCGGGGGGCTAGGGGGGGGGCTCTGCGTCCTGGTGCATCCTGCTCACAACGTCAGCGTTTGTGCAAACGCGGGTGTGCAGAGAACGAAGGGAATCATCCAGAGGCAAATCCCGGTTGGTATCTGCCCCCCCAACTCCCGCTTCGGTCTCTAAGCCTCCGTTTCCTCATCTGCAACCTCCGAGAGCGAACAGACAGGGCGACCGTGACCCCGTGGAACGCACCCGGCCAGGGCCACGCGGCCACCGGCCTGCACCCCGGATGGAACGAGGGCAGTGTCTCCACACACCGGCACTTTCTGGAAACGAAGGGCCAGCCACTTCCGAGTGTTGGTTTCTGAGCAAGGCCTTGGCACCCTGCGCGTGGCCTGCACCCTCCTCCCGGCCAGGCCCCCGCCCCCCGTCCGTCCATCCGTCCGTCCGTCCGTCCGGGCCGCCGGAGGGCAGGGGCTGTGGGCGGCGGGTCAGCTCCAGCCACGCACTCTCGGAGCGATCCCAGGTGCGTCCCTCTCCCCTCGCTGGGCTGCCTCCACGTTGTGGCACGAGGCTCGGCTGGCCCCGGAGTCTCTGTGGCGGGAGCAGCCTCCCCGGCCAGGGGGTTACGGTGGTTCCTGCCCACGGGCCCGGCGCACGCGCCCCTGCACACCCACCCCGACACTTATCTTAATGAAGCGTACAAATGAGGACATTCCAGGCTCGGCTTTCCTGAATTGTGTGGGTAGAAGAAAACGTTTAAATCTCCTTTTTTTGGCTGAGTCTTTGCAAGGCAAGCGTTTCCAAATGTTTGGCCCGGTCCCCCCACTCTTCCCCCCCCCTCCGCCCCCGCCCGGCCTCCCCCACGATGTCTGTCCTCAGGAGGACGGCTCCAAAGATAAGGGGGCGGGCCAGCGCCCGGACCAACCAGGAGGCTGCCCAGCTGACCGCGGGTGACCCCTGGCTGGGGCTCCCCAACACCTGGATGACTGGCTGTTCTTCTGGGCATCCTCCCTCCAGATGTATCTGGCAGCTGCCCACCGCCAATCAAGGGGTTTGGGCTTTGGAAACTGCAGATCTCCAAACAAAGGCAAGCGCGAAAAGGGTGAGGCCCGGGTAGAAAATACTGAAATTCGTCCTGATTCCCTTCCAGCCGAAGGAACAGGCTGTTCCGTGGGCTCCCGGGGGCTGCGGAGGAGAGAGCGGGCCGGGGGCCGGACGGAACAGCCTGTTCCCACCTGCACCCCTCTGTCGGAACACCGTCGCTGTCACCATCCCGGCCGCTCACCTGGGGCAGGTGACCCTTGGGGGTCAGGCCACCACGGGAAGGGGCACCCAAGTTGGTTGCTCATGAGTTGGGGGACGCGGGTATGTTCTTCGGTGCTGTTGTCTCCCACCGAAGACAGAGGCAGCCATGCCGTGCAGCTCACAGCGTCGGGGCAGGGACTCACAAAGGTCAGCAGGGTCTGGCCGGTGTGGCTCAGGGGTCCCCTTCATGCCTCACTTCTCGTAGGTGTTGGCACTTGTCCCTCAGGAAGCATCCATGAGCCCCCTCTGCCTGGCCACCCGCTGTCTGTCTGGTTTAGCCCTGCAGCGTGGGGCAAAGGGGGTCGGTCCCCAGTGGAGGCAGGGCCTGGTGGGGACTGTGAGACCAGGTCTGGGGAGTTCTGGGGAGAGTGTGGGTGAGTCAGCCATGCAGTCCTGAAAAGTTCTCCACCGCCCAGCCTGTCTCCTGGCCTGCCACACTGCCTACCTCCAGGGAGAGGGGGTGGGGGGTGCAGGATGAAAGGATTGAGATGCAAAGCATGAGGTGTGCCTTCAGGAATATTTCCTGAGCACCTACTATGTGCCAGGTGCTAGGGATTCCACCGTGAGCTATACAGGTGCAATTCCTGCCCTTATGGAGCTCACACCCTGCAGGGCGGAAGGACAGAGGTTAAATAAATTCATCACCTGGGAAACGAGAGTGATGGGGGTGAGGCAGAGACTTCAAACGGCCGGTTGAGATAGAGACTGGGAAGAAGCTCAAACGTCAGAGTTAGGAGCTCTGAGGAGACATGGTTCAGGGGCACCAGAAAGGAGCTTTGAGGTGTGGCCAGACTGTGGGCCAGAGGTCAGGGGAGTGGGAGTCCTTGGCCGCCGGGTGAGAGGAAGGAACGCCGGCCTGGGTGTTAGTCTGCAGGTTTCTGTCACCTGGAGACGGGAGAGACGGGTCCCGCCCGGTGCACAGAGCAGGAGGCCTTAAGGGCACGCAAGGCAGCGCCCACGAGACAGCTTCTTGGACACCCCAATCTTGCCCGGCTCCAAGCTGAGAACTTTGAAAAACTGCCTACTGTGCGCGGAGCCCATCCACACGCCTCGGGCCGCCAGACTGCCGTCAGCTGCGAATGCACCGAAGGTTTCCACTCGTCCACACATCCCGCTCCTTCTAAGTCAGGGCCACGCAGACCTGGATTTGAACACGGATGGGATGGAGGGCGGGGCTGGAGGACAGGCGGCGGCTCGGCTCTCTGGCCATCATCCGTTTACAAGAGAGAACCTGCAGGCTGACGTTAAAAGCTCTGGCACAGCCCTAACAGTGTGGCTCAGTGGATAGAGCGTCAGCCTGGGGACTGAAGAGTCCCAGGTTCGATGCTGGTCAAGGGCATGTACCTTGGTTGCGGGCACATCCCCAGTGGGAGTGGGCAGGAGGCAGCTGATCGATGATTCTCTCTCATTGATGTTTCTGACTCTATCCATTTCCCTTCCTCTCTGTAAAAAAAAAAAAAAGTCAATAAAATATATTTTAAAAAATAAATAAAATCGAATTAACTTAAAAAAAAAAAAAAAAAGCTCGGGCACATTCGTATCTGGCCCTCTCAGACATGAGGTTGCAGTTGGGGGAATTCCTACTGCACCCGGCGTGTGCTGGACTCCGAACGAAGAGGAAAGCGCGCAGCCCAGATCCATGACAGCTCCCGGGCGGACGCGTGGGCTTGGCAGGTAAGCGGTGGGGAGTGCCAGGCCCTGGCTCCTCTCCCTGGCTCTGCCGCATACCAGCTCTGTGGCCTGAGAACCGTCACCTCCCTGTGCTGGGAACAGTGGGAACCCCCTTCCCCCCACAACAGGGGTGCTGTGTGCATTGGTGGAATCCAGACTTGAGAGCTCTTTGTGTAAAGCAAGAAAAGCGATTTGCATGTTAACAGCTAGAGACAACGTTTTAAAAAATATATTGTATTGATTTTCTACACAGAGGAAGAGAGAGGGGTAGAGAGTCAGAAACATCGATGAGAGAGAAACATCGATCAGCTGCCTCCTGCACAACCCCCACTGGGGATGTGCCTGTAACCAAGGTCCATGCCCTTGACCAGAACTGAACCTGGGACCCTTCAGTCCACAGGCTGACGCTCTACCCACTGAGCCACACCGGTTTCGGCTAGAGACAACTTTCGAGTCAAAATATTTTAACTCCTCACCCAAGGATATGTTCGGTTTTTAAAATTTGATTTGAGAGAGAGAGAAACATCGATCCGTTGCCTCTCATACACATCCTGACTGGGGACGGAATCCACAGCCTAGTCTGTGCCCTGACTGGGAATCGAACCCACAACCGTTAGGTGTGCAGGTCGACACTCCAGACAACTGAGCCACCTGGCCAGGCCGTTAAGGCCTTTTCTTTTCTTTTCTTTTTAAATATATTGTATTGATTTTTTTACAGAGAGGAAGGGAGGGGGATAGAGAGTTAGAAACATCGATAAGAGAGAAACATCCACCAGCTGCCTCCTGCACACCCCCCACTGGGGCTGTGCCCACAGCCAAGATACATGCTCTTGACCGGAACCGAACCCGGGACCCTTCAGTCCACAGGCCGACGCTCTACCCACTGAGCCACACCGGTTTCAGCCGTCGAGGCCTCGTCGCTGGCCAGGCCCAGCCTCTCGGAGCGCCCTGTCCTGTCCTGTTCCGGCCACCCTTTGGGAGTTACCCTTCGGGTTAGGATTTCCGGGACAAGAATCGAAGGTGCTGACAGAGACTGACTTCAGAAGACACACGTACTGACTGCACCCCATCCCGAGGCCGGCTGTGGTGGGTGCCGACGGTCTCTGCCCCCCCTCCCCCCCGCGGGCACCCATCCCTCTCCCGCTGGCGCCTGTGAGGCCCCGCCCCGCCCCGTCCCTGGAGCAGGGCCCTCGGGTTGTTGGACTCGGTGTGAGCAACTCCGCCCTGTCCCACGCTGGCCGAGGCCTGCCTGCAGCCAACCTCTGACTAATGTGTGTACACAGCCTCGCTCCCCATCACGATGAGGCTCTCCAGAGCTCCCCGCGGGACCGCGCTGTGGCGAGACTTCAGCGGAACCTGAGTCCCTGCCAAGCCGTGTCCCTTGCCCCGTCCTTCCTTCACCTCTCTCTCTCTCTCTCTCTCTCTCTCTCTCTCTCTCTCTCTCTCTCTCTCCCCCCCCCCCCGTAGGAAAGTAACCCCTCAATGTGGCAACTGGGCAAGTCTCTTGTGGGGGGCTCTGATCCTGGGGAACCCAACACATCTGGTGCCCAGACTAGTCTTAGGGATCAGACCCTCAGGGCAGAATGCGAGGACCCCTCCCCGGCGGCTGAGGCGTCCCTGGCAGGCTGGGCCAGCGCAGGTGCTAAGAACCTCACCCTGTTTGGGATGAGGCACGGTGGGAGGGAGGTGTGTGCCCCTAGGCAGTGTCCCCGGCATCTGAGGGGTGCGGGGGGGGGGGGCAGGTTATAAAACCTGAGCGTGTGCTAAACGCTGTTGCTGAGTTCGAGGGGGAAAGCGAGGGGCTCGGGTCAATGACTCACTGATTAGACGCCGAATGCAGAGTCAGGGGACGCCCGGCCGTGTGTCCCAGAGGCCGTCCGTGCAGCTGGGGGGCCGACGAGCTGGGGACCAAGGCCAAAGCTGGTTGTCAGGCGGCAGAGGAAGCCCGGGAAGCCTCCTGTGCCCATATCAGGGTTCGACTTCAGCCAGCCACCCCTGAATCAGAGCAATGAGCGCTTTGGAAGAAAGTCCTTGAGCCCGGCCTGGAGCAGGGGTCAGGCACTGATTGACCTACTGACCTATGTCATAGTTCAATTCCCCGTCAGGGCACACGCCCACTTGTGGGCTCAGTCCTCGTTGGGGGTGTGCGGGAGGCAGCGATCAATGATTCTCTCTCCTCAAGGATGTTTCTCTCTCTCTCCCCCTGCCTTCCTCTCTGAAATCAATAAAAATTATATTTTTAAAAAAGAAAGTCCCGCCGTGGTGTGGCTCAGTGGATAGAGGCTCAGCCTGCGGACTGAAAGGTGCCAGGTTCGATTCCGGTCAAGGGCATGTACCTTGGCTGCGGGCACAGCCCCAATGGGGGGTGTGCAGGAGGCAGCTGATCGATGTTTCTCTCTCATCGATGTTTCTGACTTTCTATCCCTCTCCCTTCCTCTCTGTGAAAAATCAATAAAATATATTTAAAAGAAAAGAAAAGAAAAGAAAGTCCCTCGAGCCCTCTGACCCCGCAGAGCGGCCCACCCCCTTTGTGGGAAGGCCCCAGGGGTCAGGTGCTTGAGGATGAGGCAGACGCCTCCAGGGTGATGGGTGCCTCACGAGCCAATGGGCATCCATCCCAGAGCCTGCCCCGCCCCCTGCCAGCCACCGGGCCCCTGGCGAGGGCCGGTCTCTGCAGGACCCACAGGGAGGTGCTGACCTCTCAGGCAGGAGAGGGACAGCATGTCCGGAAAAGTCCCGGGACCGGCTCACGGGGAGCAGCGGGAGGGCTGAGTCTCCCTGGGGGAGACCCGAGTCGAAGAGTGGACATGCCAGGTGAGACAGGAGGTCGTTGACACGGGGACACCCCGCCGCAGAGGGTGGCGCAGGGCCGGTCCCTCCTCGGTGACCCCGGGAGGGGGTGCCAGGGCCCTTGCTGCGGGACCCAGAGCGGGTCCCCAGCCCGGCTGCCTGGAGGTGAGACCGCCGTCTGCTGAGCTCCGGGCACAGAAACCGCGCTGCCTCCCCATCGCAGAAGGAGGGGCTAATAGGTGCGCCCCACGGCCCTCTCACGTCCCCACTGGGAGCTCGGACGCCGGGAGGAGAGGCGACACCGGGAGGAGAGGCGGGAGGCTTTCCCTGAAGGCCCGGAGCCTCTTCCTCCCAAAGGGCCCCGAGGATGGAAACAGTCTCCCAAATTGAGCCTGGCAGCAGCGCGCTGATACCCGCCTGGCCGCTCCTGGCCCCGGCGGGCTCCGCTCGCGCCAACGGAAAATTCCCAAGTGCCAGCCGCTCTCAGATAATCTGCACGCAAAAGAGGGGGAAAGGAAAGAGAGAGAGAGAGAGAAATGCCTTTCCATTAAGACAGCTCCTGAGGGGTGGAGGCGCGGCTCCAGCCAAAGCGCCTACTTCCTGGGGTTCCGGCTCCCCCTCCGGGCCCAGCAGCCGGACTCGCTGAGGCCGCCCGGTCACACCACAGCCTGGACAGGCAGGGGTTCGGCAGGACCCACTTCGGGGTCTGGAAAACTCCCCGGGAAAGCATGGAGCCTGCCCGGGGGGGCGGAGGGCGAGGGGCCTGGCTGCCTCCTGTCCCCCGCGGCCAGAGGCTGTGACAGGCGTGGGGGGGCCGGGCCTGAGCCGGTGAGTGGCAGGAGGTCCCGCTCGTCAGTGCAAAACCTGGGCTATCCTCCCGCCTCTATTTGGAAGACAAAAGATTTTTAAATATATTTTACTGATTTCTTTTAATTTTATTTTTTTACAGAGAGGATAGAGGCGGAGGGATAGAGAGCTAGAAAGGTCGATGGAGAGAAACACTGATCAGCCGCCTCCTGCACACCCCCTACTGGGATGTGCCCGCAACCCAGACCAGAATCGAACCTGGGACCTTTCAGGCCACAGGCCGATGCTCCACCCGCTGAGCCACACCGGTTTCAGCGACAAAAGATGTTTAAATTGTTTAAGTTACAGTCGGCAAACAGCATTACGTCCGTTGCGGGCGGAGCACATCTCTGCGAGGTGTGTGTCTATCTTACAGAGTGGCCACTCGGGTGCGTCCGCACCGTCTGCCGGCAGGCACGGCGACATGCCGGTGCTGACGACAGTCCCCGCGCTGTGCTTACCGCCCACGACTGACAGCGTAGCTGGCCGTCTGCAGTCCTTCCTCATAACGCATCCCGACAGGAGGGTTTTTCTAATCCACGTCGGGCCAGCTCCGGCTGCCCCCAGCATAAGTGTCTTCACTGGGCCTGTGTGCCAGGCACGGCGCAGAAATGGAGGGTCCGGCAGCGCGCCAGGCAGCCAGGCCCGGGCGGGGAGCTGGGTCCCTGGGTCTCTGGGTCCCCGAGAGCAGGGACCGGCATCAGAGACCGCAGCGGCGCGTAGGAGAGCGGTGTGGGCGCAGCCGGGGGCCGCCTAGGACTGGAACCCCAATGACAATAGGCGACTCGCAGCCGGAAGTGAGGGGACCACGGAGAGAGGGTTCCAGGTTGAAGGAGCCTCCATTCTGCACTCCCGCAAAGTATTGTGGGAAGATGAGAGCTGCTTGAAAACCACCTCAGATGTACAAAATTTTTTTTATAATTAATTTTTAATTGTTTAAAGTATTACACATAGTAGTACATATGTCTCCTTTTTGTCCCCCATTGACTTCCCCCAGCCTCCCCCACCCCCCAGCACATGCCCTCACCTGCCCCCCCCCCCCCAGTGTCTTGCATCCATTGGTTATGCTTACATGCATGCCTACAAGTCCTTCGGTTGATTGATCTCTTACAGCCCCGCCCCCACCCTCCCCCGCCTTCCTGCTGTAGTTTGACAGTCTGTTCCATGCTTCTTTGCCTCCGTATCTGTTTTTTCCCATTTCTTTTCTTTAAAAAATCATGCCCCTGCAGACTAGAAATAAACATATAATACCAAAAAATGTTTGTGTCCCAGTTTCAATGTCCAACAGCTCTGAGTCCCAGTTTCAATGTCAAACAGTTCCTTATGTGCACATGTCAGCAATGGTATCTGGATGGTGGACACATGGAGAACTATAAGATTTTGAATGTGTCACCTGCCTCGGGAAGCTAAAAAGAGACACTCCACAAAGACAGGGAACAAACCGCACCAGAGAGAGGGCTGGGACCCAGGAAACAGGGTCCCACCGGCAGAGAGACGAAGGGAACGTGTGGCTGACAGGAAGGGACAGTCGAGATTGACAGCGAGGCCGTGGCCTGGAGGGGAAACATGGGAGGCAGGAATGTGCTCCAAGAGAAATGGCTCCAAGGAGGAAAAAATGGAACTGAGATAGCACCCAGCATAGGTGAATTTGCCAGAATAATTCCCATTTCTCGGGGAGTGAAGACATGAATGAGAGACAGGCGCATAGGAATCTACATAAAACTTAAAGGCCATGGCCAACTCCGGGAAAAAGAAAAATTCATCCGAGACAGGAAATGGGATTAAAGTTGGCACGCTCTGTGGCGTGACCATGGTTATATCGGCGAGCACCGCACAGTAATAATAGACGGCGTATCGGTTAACAAAAACGTTAGACAACTGGAATCGTGAGATGGTAACGGGGGGAGCCCGTGTCAAAGCGAGTCTTCTTTGTCGTGGAGAGTTCGCCGACAATATTCAATACAGGAAATCAAGGATGATCGCTGCGTCTATGTTATTTAGAAACAGGTAAGAAAATGCCAAGAGAAGTAACTGAAACCTGGAAATGGGTGCTTTGGGGCAGATAAACTGAGGTAGGCAGGGGCTATGCTCTTTTTCAGCCATTTCACCTTCAAAACTATATCAACTTACTTTCTTAATTATAAAAATAAAAATTAATTCCAAACACAACTTTTAAAAACTCTTAAGAACTCTGCGCTTATATCTTAGTGACAATGTATGTGAATACGGCTTATATTTAAAACACAGCTGGCGAAACTGGTGTGGCTCAGTGGATAGAGCGTCGTCCTTCGGACTGAAGGGTCCCAGGTTCGATTCCGATCAAAGGCATGAACCTTGGTTGCGGGCACATCCCCAGTGGGGGGTGTGCAGGAGGCAGCTGATGGATGTTTCTCATGGATGTTTCTGACTTTCTATTCCTCTCCTTTCCCCTCTGCAAAAAATCAATAAAATATATACATTTTTAAAAAAACACAGCTGATGTTTTAGTGGCTTACAAAAAGGGATCTGGGATTTGAACCCAGGTCTCATTCTGCCAGGACAAGGACCAGCCTGTGAGGGCGGGGGAGGGGACAGTGGGACCAGCCCAACCCGTGGGACTCGGAGGGCCAGGCAGGCCCGGGGAGAGACTCCCAGCTGGGAAAGACATGGAATATTCGTCCCGAAACCAGAAACTCACACAGAGGTTTTGGTCTGAAGCTTTGGAAAACATTTGTGTTTGTTCCTCGTAAAGAAAAGGGATGACGAACGGAATTATTGGAAATGAGATTTTAACGAGAAAAAGAACTAATAACATTGCATTAGCATTCTCTTACCAGCCGGCTACTCACAAGTCCAAAGACCGATTTTAAGAGTTGCTGTGTCTTTAGAATAAGTGGTTCTCCAGGGAGGAGAAAACCTCAACACTGAGAGACAGCTGGGGGTTGTTTGTTTCTTGTTTGCTTTTTTATTTAAAAAATCCTTTCTGCTTATAAGTTTCCCTCCGTGTGTGTTTTCTCCGTCACCTCCCGAGCGCGTGCAGAGCTCCTGGAGGCTCAGAGGGCGCTCACACTGGGGGGGGGGAGGCTGGAGGACGCGTGCACTGCAGCCCCACCAACTCAGGGCGAATTCCAAAACATCGGCCGCTTTCTGTGGGATCTGGAGCCACGGACTTGGGTGCCAGTATTTGCTGAACAACTTGGAGGGGACTCCCGCCTCCCCTGCTGTTGGTGTGACTATTAAGGAATATGAGATGGGAACCCCGTGAACAGAAATCACTCTCCCCTCCCCCACCCCCTCCAATAACAAGCAGATGCCCTGATTTGAATGGCCCTGGCCCGCATGGCCTGCACCTGGGACATCCCTGTGGAGTCCCTGTTTCCCTGAAAGTAAGACATCCCCCCAAAATAAGACCTACTCGCTGTAATATAAGGCATTCCCCCGAAAATAAGACCTAGAGCATCTTTGGGAGCAAAAATTAATATAAGACACTGTCTTATTTTGGGGGAAATGGGGTACTACCTCGCACACGTCGCCCTGGCCACCGGACGTCCTCGGGGGCTCTGGCTGTGCCCTGGCCTGGCTTCAGCGATGACACGGGGCCCCCCTCGCTGTTATGTCTGAGGGCTCCAGCTCTGGAGAACAAGGGCAGCGGCTGTGACCCAGAAGGCAGATGGGAGGGGCAAGCAGCCCGGTGCACCAACGCGGAGGGGTACACACCACCCCGGAACCCAGACCTCAGGGCGATCCCAGGGCCTCGCTGTGCAACCTCGGGCAAGTCCCTCAGCCTCTCTGGGCTCGGTTTCATTTCTGGAGAAGGGACTCACAGCTGCTGCCGCGTCAGCCTCCCTGGTGGTGGTGAGGGCCTGCAGGTGGGGGTCCCCGGAACCTTGCTCCCAGGCTTCCTCCTCTCTGCTCCCTCCCCCCCACCCCCACTCTCACTGAATTAGGGCTGATGTTGGGGAAGGGCGAGGCCGGAGGGCTTGGCAGGAAAGAGCAGAAGCCTCGGTTTCTAAGTCCCCGGAACCTGGTCATCTCATTGCGCTGGCTTATTGAGTCGCTTACTCGGATCCAAGCACATGGCCTGCATCAGCTCCCCGAGTCCTCGCACTGGTGCCCTGAGGCGGGAGTGGGCACAGCCCTCACACCCATGGGAAGACTGACAGCCAGAGAGGAGCAAGGGGCCCAAGGTCACTCGTCCAGTGAGAGAACCCCGCTTCGGGCTCAGAGACTGGCGTCCCCCCATCCCGCTCAGGAGACGTGCCTCCCAGAGCCGCTCTCGCCCGAGGTGTCCTGCCTCGGCCGGGGAGGGAAGTGGCCAGACCTGAGTGGGAGCTGGCAGACTGGCACGGAGACAGGGCTGCCTTTTCCTCCTCTACCTACCTTCCACCCGTGGAGGACAGCAGCCGCCGCTGGGGGCAGCCTGGGCCACCAGAGGGCAGGGGGGCTGCAGCCCAGACCCGCCCCAGGGGTCTGGGGAGCCAGGTTTAAGCCCCACCCCGTCCCATGTCACAAAACGTAAATTCAGCCCTGGCTGGTGTGGCTCAGTGGATAGAGCGGCAGCCTGTGGACTGAAGGGTCCCAGGTTCGATTCCGGTCAAGGGCATGTACCGTGGCTGCAGGCACATCCCCAAGTGGGGGCTGTGCAGGAGGCAACTGATCGATGTTTCTCTCTCATGGATGTTTCTGACTCTCTATCCCTCTCCCTTCCTCTCTGTAAAAAATCAATAAAATATTTAAAAAAAAAACAAAGAAAACGTAAACTCAAGGATGAGATGACTGAGAACCTCCAGGTGGGGACTGAAGCATCCACCCCCAGAAGGCCCGCCAGCAGGAGACCAGATCAGCCTGGTCCGTGCACAGCCCGCCTTCAGAGAGCGCCAGGAGAGGGAGTGGGGGTGTACTCAAGCACGGAGTCTTCGGCTGCACAGACTTGGGTTCTGTCTCCCTTAAACAGGCAGGATAATGAGACACCCATTCAGATAACGGGGGAGCCGGTGCCTCCCCTCCCTGGAGGCCATCCCTCCCTCCAGGCCCCATCAGCGCCTGCACCCCGAGGGCCCGAGGGCCCGAGCTTCCTCATATGCTGCACCTCAGATGCTGGGCGCCTGGCTGGCCGGCGTGGACCGAAATCGGGTCTGGCTGTGCACCGCAGGCAAGTTCCCCTTCTCTGAGCAGCAGCGAGCTCAGGAGGCCCAATGGGGCAGCGCTCAACTGTCAGACCAGGGGCCTGGCACCCAGATCTCTCAATCCCGGGCACTGCCCTTCCTTCTCTCAGTTTCTCAAGCTGGGAGATGAGCAGGGGGCAGGCCCTGAAGGACCAAGGGTGGCTGGCCTCTAAGAATAAAGGCCGGGAGTGCCCCCCCCACCCCAGCACAGCTGGCACACAGCTGGCAGGTGTCAGGGGAGGGGCCAGGGAGCAGAGGTCGGTGTCTGCCTCCAACACAGCCTCACAGCGGAGGCCCAGCGGGCACAGCTGAGTTGCGGGGGGAAGAGGGGAGACTCCATGGAGGGAGCTGGGATTTTGGGTGCGAAGTCTCATTCAGAGGGAGCTTGGGAAGGACCTGGGGTGAAATATCTCAGAAAAGAGGGGCAGCATAGAAGAAAAAAGGGTTCGCCAAAGAAAAGGAGGTTCAACTCTCTCTGGAGGCCCCCCCGGGTCCAGGTGGCCACCACGTCCACTCTAACTGGACCCACCCCTCTTGCGTGGCCCCAGCCACTCTCCTCACTAGCCACGCCGAGCTGCAGAAGCTCAGAGGGACCCCACTGGCTGCTGGTTGCAGCCTAGCCAGCCTGGCTCCTTCCTCAGGGCCTTTGCACAGTGGCTTCCGGTCCAGGAGGTTCTTCCCTTGTCTCTCAGGACCCCGGGCTCCTCCCCTCGGCTCACAAGTCGCCTCCCCGCCTTGCCCATTTGCACAGTGCTCCTCATCCCTGCCCATTACTCCTCCCCACCCCACCCCCACCCCAGGCATTCAGCTCCCCTTCAGTTCCTATTTATTGGTTAGCGTGTTGGTCTGGTCCACGCCATCTTCTACAATAAAGATGCAACATGCAAATGGTCGTGACACCGTGAAGCATAACGAACGACTGTTTCACGCCCGGATCTCGGATCAGCAGGAGGGGGGGCAGCGAGCTACCAGCAGGCGGTGGGGAGCTACAGGAGGGGGCAGGCCAGCAAGCTAGGAGGGCTCGTGGGGGAGAAGGGAGCTCCTGGAGGGCGGCAGCGAGCTACTGGTGCACGGATTCGTGTGCAGGGCTGCCAGCTGAGTTTATAAAAGAACACTGGGCTGACGCTGAGGGTCCAGGCTCTGCCCAGACTTTAACCTTGGCTACGTGGCATGACCCTCTGAAGCCTCCATTTCCTGGTCTGTGAAAGAGGACACTGGCCCACGGGGGTGACAATGGCGAATCTCTAAACCAGCATCCGGAAGGTTCCCTCCGGGCCCCACGGCGTGGGTTAGGGGTGCACCATGTGCCCAGCACAGGGTGGCCTGGTCAGATATGCTGGCAACTGGAGGAGTCCTGGCTGCCACTGGGAGGTCATCAGAGAGAAAGCGAGGCATCTTTTGTGGTTGTTGGTAATCCTCACCCAGGGATACTTTTCCCATTGACTTTTATTTTTATTTTTTTAAATATATTTTATTGGTTTTTTACAGAGAGGAAGGGAGAGGGATAGAAAGTCAGAAACATCCATCAGCTGCCTCTTGCACAACCCCTACTGGGGATGTGCCCGCAGCCAAGGTACATGCCCTTGACCGGAATCGAACCCGGGATCCTTCAGTCCACAGGCTGACACTCTATCCACTGACCAACACCGGTTTCTGCTGATTTTGAGAGAGAATAGAAGCGAGGGGGCGGGTGAGAGAGAATAGAAGGGAGGGGGGATATATATATATATATATATATATATATATAGAGAGAGAGAGAGAGAGAGAGAGAGAGAGAGAGAGAGAGAGAGAGAGAGAGAGAAGGAAACATCTAGGTAAGAGAGACACATTGGTCTCGCCATGATCAGGCCAGAAATTGAACCTGCAACCCAGGTACATGCCCTTGACTGGGAATCGAGCCTGAGGCCCTTCGGGTATGCCATCATCGCTCTAACCACTTAGCCACCCTGGCCAGGGCAAAAAGGAGGCATCTTTTTAAGAAACACCCCAAAGCACCAGAATCCAGCTACCCTCAGGCTGGCTCATCTGAGCGGCGACAAAGGGACAGGACTCCCCGCAGGAGATGCAACGGTGCCAGGAGTTGGAGACGGGAAACTGGACCTGCATGGGGTGGGGGGTAGGGGAGGCTTGGAGATGGAGCCCACCGCACCCCCAGAAGCCCCGCATGCGCAGCCTGCAGTTTTATCCACAGAGATTGTTACCACGACTCACACGTTCTAGATGGAGAACGTGGCCCAGAGAGGTGAAGGAACTGGACTAAGGTCGCACAGCTAGCAAGTGCCGATCCGGGGATTCCTACCAGTAAGACCAGGCGGCCAGACTCCCCGCACAGGAGCCCTCGCCATTGTCCCCTCGGCATGACCACAGCTTCAGGACGCACCACCCGAACCCCGAACGAACCTTCCAGATCTCGGGCCCGCGCTCTGCAAGCTTAGAGGCGCTCCCATCTGACCCTGGGAAGGCGCTCCAAGGCGGGCGTGCCAGACGGGGGCGTGGGGTGCAGAGAAGCCCCTGGAGGAGACAGGAGAGCAGAAGTCACCTCGGGTTCTGGTGAGGAAGTTCCCAGCCATCCCTCAGGCAGCTCCCACTGCCTCCCTGTGGCAGGTCTGTATCCTGGGACTGACTGGGATGGCCTGCACCCCAGAGGAACCAGGCTCCCACAGATTCGCCTGGCTCCTCCCCACACAGCACGCTGCGGAGCTCCAAGCTGGTCCTGTGCGGAGCGGAGCGTGGCGGCCTGCTCTCCTAGGGGCCTGGCTGCCCAGCACCTCTCAGGGCGTCCTTTCCCGGGGATTGTCTGCCCCCAATCAATGTCTTCTCCCTGGAGACTGTGTGTCTGCCCCTGTCAGCAGTTCCAGGGGGCAGAGCTCCTGTGGGGATGGGGAGGGTGGTGGCCTTGAGGGTGTGGATTTGCCTTTACAGAGGTGCTTATGAGGAGGTGTGGATGGTGGGTGTGGTCTTAAGTGTACAGAGTGGGCAGCCTCTGGAGGTTGTGCTGGTCAGGGTGCTTGTGTTTGGGTGTGCATGTGTATGTCATGTGTGTTGCATTGCATATGTTTGGAAGATATTGTTTGCGTGTCTGTGTGTGTTGGAGGGGTGTGTGTGTGTGTGGTTGGTGATGTGTGCTGTTTTTGTTTGTGTGTATATTGTATGTTGTTGGATTGTTGGGTGTCTGTGTGTTTGTTGGACATGTGTTGCATTGGCTTTATTTGTGTTAGATGTGTGTTTTATTGCAGCGCATGCTGGTGTGCTGTGTATGCACACATTGGTCATTGAGATGTGTGTTGATTGTGTGTGTGTGAGTGTCTGTGTGTGAGTGTGTGTGAGTGTGTGAGAGCATGTGTGTGTGTCTGTGTGTGAGTGTGTGTGTGTGTGTGTGTGTGTGTGTTGGTGAGTGTATGAGTGTGAGTGTGAGTGTGTATGTGTGAGTGTGTGTGTATGTATCTGTGTGTGAGTGTGTGTGTGTATGTGTGTGTCTGAGTGTGTGTGTGTGTGTGTCTGAGTGTGTGTGTGAGTGTGTGTGTGTGAGTGTGAGTGTGAGTGTGTATCTGTGTGTGAGTGTGTGTGAGTGTGTGTATGTGTGAGAGTGTGTATGTGTGAGTGTGTGTGAGTGTGTGTATGTGTGTATCTGTGTGTGTGTGTGTGTGAGTGTGTGTGTGTGTGTGTGTGTGTTGGTGAGTGTATGAGTGTGAGTGTGTATGTGTGAGTGTGTGTGTGAGTATGTATCTGTGTGTGAGTGTGTGTGTGAGAGTGTGTGTGTGTGTATGTGTGTGTGTGAGTGTGTGTGTGTGTGTGTCTGAGTGTGTGTGTGAGTGTGTATCTGTGTGTGTGTGTGAGTGTGAGTGTGTATCTGTGTGTGTGAGTGTGTATCTGTGTGTGAGTGTGTGTGAGTGTGTGTATGTGTGAGAGTGTGTATGTGTGAGTGTGTGTGAGTGTGTGTATGTGTGTATCTGTGTGTGTGTGTGAGTGTGTGTATGTGTGTGTGTGTGTGTGTGTGTGTGTGTGTGTGTGTGAGTGTGTGTGTGTGAGTGTGTGTGTGAGTGTGGTGAGGGCGGGTAGGCGCTCTGGGTCAAAGGGAGCCTGGTCAGGCCTCCAGCGGCAGCTGCGGAGAGCAGGGCTGTGGCCCGAGGCCAGGGGAGGGCGCTGTGGAGGAGGCCGGGCGCTGAGAGGGTCCGCCCGGGCCTGGAGGGGGCTCCGAGCTAGGGAAGGGGAGTGGTCCCTGAGCGGAAGGTTCCGAGGTCCTGCGTGAGGGCCTCGAGGTGCTCCAGGGATGGACACTTGGTGGCGGGGCGGGCGGGGAGCAGGTTAAGGTGCTTCCAGGGGCCTGGGCCCAGCCGCGGAGTGGAGTGCGCGGCCGGAGGGCGGGAGGAGCTGGGGAGACCGCAGGGCCCCGGGGGCTCGGCCAGGCCGGCGCCAGCCGCCAAGTTGAAAGGCGGCCTTGGCCTCTCCGCGCCGCTTCCCATTGCGCCCGGGAGGGCTGGGGCAGGGCGCAGGCCTCGGCCGGCTCACCTCCGAGCGGCGGTTCGGGGGGTTGGGGGGGACCCATCCGGCTGGTTCGCAGCTTCACAGCCCTAAGGTTTGCCTCGTGAACCGCGCTTCTGGGGCCTTCAGCCCGCGGTCGGCGAGCAGAGAACGGAACCCTAAAAGAAGACTCTCTTAGCCGCCCACCCGGCCCCCCAAATCGCCGATCCTCCGGGGTCTGGGAGCGCCCGTCCCCCGCCCGCCCGGCGGTCCCGTCCCCGCCGGCTGCCACCCCGGGGCCCGCGCGGCCTCTCTGGTCCCGCCAGCGCGGTCAGAGCTGAGTTTGCCGACTGGGGCTGGTCTGCTCCCCAACAAAACGCAAACGCCTTCCCAGATGGGGTGCCCGCTCCCCGCAGGGACTGCACTCGCTGCGGGTCAGAGCAGGAAGGAGTGCCATTCGCAGAGCGGGGGCGGCCCCTTTTCCAGCGACCTGCGCGCTCCGCCGGCCTGACAGCCTGAGCCGGCCGGCACCCCCCAACCTCAGGGTGCGGGGGTCCCGGAGTGGAACCCGTGTTCCGATCCCTGCTCTGCCCCTCCCTGGCTGTGTGACCCGGGGAACCGTGTCACCTCCCTGGACCACAGCCGTCTCCCTGGTGAAACATCTGGGGTTTGGGGAGCCAGGCGCGCAAGAGGCCGCTGGTGCGGGGACTCCTGCGGACGCAGCGGGTGGAGACTTGGCGTGATGCACCCGCAAAGGCCCGGCCAGGGCAACCCCAGCCCCCCCCCCGCCCCCCTCGCTTGGTAAAGCAGCGATGGAGGTTGAAGGGCCCGGAGCCCCGCCGCCAATGCCCGCCGGACCAGACGGGACGGGCAGGACCTCGCTGGGGACAGTCGCCCAACCCCGGCGCCCCGCTCGGACCCAGCGAACATGCATTGAGCACTTTCTGTGCGTCGCCCCGTCCAGAGGGAGTCAAACAGAAGAGGGGGCAGGGAAAGGGCCGAACGAGACAAGAAATGAAAATGAGAAAACGAAGGGGCATAGAAGTGGAAGGAAACCCGGACCCAGGCGGCGTGGGGGGCGGGGGCGGGGGTGGGCGGGGCGGGTCCCTCCTCCTCCCGCCGAGCCCCTGGGTGGGGGAAGGGGAGCACCAGCCTCGCCTGCAGCTACCGCCTCGCTGGAGCCAAGGCGCTTCTGCGCAGCGCGGGCCCTCGCTCATTATGCAATTATGTTGCTCTGACTCTGCCCGGACCCTAAATTGCCAAGTCCAGGCCCAGAGGAGACACCAGGACGAGCCCCACTGCTCCCCTTTTCCTGCGCGCGTTGCCAGCACTCCGGTGCCAGGAACGCACGGTCAACTGAGACAATTCAGATCCGCCGGCCATTCCGGGGGCACCGCGGGCACAGGGCTGGCTGACACGTCTCCCACATTCTGGGGGCGCGGGGTGGGGCGGGGGAAGACTCCCAGGCCCATTTCGCAGATGAGAAAACTGAGGACCGCTGAGCTGGAGGGATCTTCTCTGCCCACAGGCAGGCAGTCGCCGGCTGGGCTGACTTCAGGTTCAATGCTCTCCCCAGGAAAGAGAGTCGCCAGAGGGGTTCCAGAAAGGTACCCATAAGGTTTGTGGGGGCCAGGGTGGGTCCCCTGTGCATGGCCACTTGGGGTGCTTCATGTATGGGGTGCGGGGAGGGAGTCCTATCTGAACTGGCAAGTAGCAGCAACGCAGCTCAGCTCAGCCCTCACCGTCCTTCAAAGGCCGCCTGGCCCGGGAGTCTGAAACGGTTTAAGATGGGGCTCTGTGTGCTCCTCTTGGGGACCAGGGGCTCCGATGCGGGTTCTGGCCAAGCTTCTGGAAGGCTAGGGACCGGAGCTTCCCCAGCCCATCTTGGGGCCACGGAACCGCACTCCCCAGCAAGCTTATTTTCTTCCCTTAAAGGAGGGTGGGGTAGGGGGGTTGTGGCAAGTTCAGACTGCAGGCCTCGCTGCAGGAAAGGGATATTTGCGGAGCCGCGGAGGCTGAGAAGTGGAGACCTGGGTACCTTGGAACCTGCACAGCACCCGCCCACCCACTCAGGGTGCCTGCACCAAACCCCGCAATCTCAGGGAGTTCCTAGACGGACCTGCCTTCGGTCCCCGGGGCTGGGTGTCCCCAGCACGCCCTGGACGGAGTTCCCTCTCTGCGCAAGGGTTTGTCTCTGTGGAGCCGTCCACCTTCCCCGAGCCCAAGGCCAGGAACTTCAGCTTCCCCCACCATTCATCCATCTGCCCGCTTCCCATCTTCACCGTGGCCCGCCTCGCTGTGGTGGGTGCCCGCTGTCCCGCGTGAGGTTTGGAGGTGCCAGCCACTGCAGACCGAGGCCGGGTGGCGGGAAGAGGTATGTGCAAATGTAGTGAGAATCCAGTCTGGGGGTCCCCCAACTCGGTGCCTGCAACATAGTAGGCTTTATTGACTAAAAGGGCAACATCCTTGCAGGAACACTCTCCCCCCGCCCCAAGGCTACACTTGGGGCGCTCGCTCCAATGTCTTCTCCCAGAAGCTTGAAGTTAACCTTCTATATTTAAAAGAAAATATTTTGTAGGTAGGGCTCATGCACAGGACATGAAAAGGCGGGAGCCGTGGCCCTGAGCTTTCAGTGTGTGTGTGTGTGTGTGTGTGTGTGTGTGTGTGTGTGTGTGTTTTCCCTTGGGGTCCGTCCTGGTCTTAATTGGGGGTGTGAAGGGCGCTCACATTCTGGCAGCTCAAAATTAGTTCCACAAAACCCTGCCTCGGACTTAAAGGGGCAAAGCGACCCGGCACCCCCTGGCCGCCTGTGGGAAAGCAGGCCGGCGGGGCGGGAATTGTCTGGATTAGCTGTCTGCAGGCATCAAACCACTGGGATGACTCGCTTTGTTTTCGGAGACAGGTTAAAAGGGGGAGGAAGAAAGACAGAGCGGGTTCGGGTCGCCTGAACAAGTGTCGATTTCAGCTTAAAGTGAATTGGAAAATTGAGCCTAATTATCCCAGGTAATTGCTTCAATTCTCCACTTGACTTTGTGCCGAGGCGGTGGCATGCAGAAAGACACCCCTTCCTGTCCCCAAGATCCCGTGGGCGCCTCCGCGAGCAGCTGGCACCAAACCGCCATCACACGGAAAAGCGACCGTGGGTGCGACGAGGTGGCAAGACTCAGTCAGTACCGAGATCCATCCTTGTAGCTTAAAATTAATTTATTTAACAAATATAGCTATAATATAAATGATAATAAAATTTCAAATATACAGTATATTACACCCGATCCCTTCCAAAGGGACTCTCGAGGGCCACACAAATGTACTGTTAAATAGAAAGAGGATTTAAAATTTTTATTTTACAATTTTTTGTCTGGTACTGGTGAGAGAGAGGTCCCTTCAACCTACCTTCGTAATGCATCTGTGTCCCCGCCCCCAACCCAAAGCGAACACTTGGCCGCTGATGTCGTAAGTCTGCTGCTGTCGTAAGTGTTCCCATGGACGGACCGGGACCCATATCTCCGGCATGCTCTCCTCTCCGGGGTCCTCCGTTCCAACATCTTCCAACTTGAATTTCTCTGTGCCTTTTCCCCCCACGCCTGGTGTCTGGACAGGAGGCAGGGGTGCTGGAGAAGTGGCCTCTGGCCCTGACCCAACCGCTAACTCAGCTGGGGACCCGGTGGGTCAATGTCTTTCTTAGCCTCCCTGGCCTCAGTTTCCCCATCTGCAACAGGAGGAGGGGGTGGGTCTAGATTCTAGAACAACAGACGGGGTCCTTCCAGTTGCATTTCTGGAAGAGGATCAGGCTTCAGAAAGTGAAATCAGGGAGCAGAGCGGGAGCTAGTGGAAGGGGCCAGGCGGTGCTGAACTGGGGGAGCTCGCTGGGGGAGACCCCTGCTGCTTGCAGAGGGGGGGAGGGCTGGAGGAATCAGCTGGCGCCACGGGGCTGGCGACCCCGGGGCGCTCTATGTCAGGTGGTACATGCTGTAGCCAACGTGGGCCGTGTAGAGTCCCACGGGCGCCACCGGCAGAGCGGCGCGCTGGAAGGGGCCCGAGGCGCCATAGAGCGAGGCGCCGGCGGCGGCGGCCACGGCCGCGGGGCCGCCCAGCGGGAAGGAGAGGCCGAAGGCGGCCGGCGGCAGCATGGGCTTGGCGGCCATCTTCAGCTTCTCCAGCTCGGCCTCCTGCAGTCTCTTGGCCTTGGCGCGGCGGTTCTGGAACCAGATCTTCACCTGCGTCTCGGTGAGGCTGAGCGAGCTGGAGAACTCGGCGCGCTCGGCGATGGACAGGTACTGCTTCTGGCGGAACTTGCGCTCCAGCGCCAGCAGCTGCGCGGTGGTGAAGGGCGTCCGCGGCTTGCGGTTGGTCTTGTGCTTGCGCAGGGTGCAAGCTGGGGGGCTCAGGCGCCCTAGGAGGCCGGGAGAGAAAGAGGGAGGGGGTTAAGAGAGCGCGTGGCAGCGTCATCGCCCCCTGAGAACGCTAATGACGGGTAACACGGCCGTCTATTCACGCGGCGACGGGAAAGGATGTTCTCCATTTCTCACCACCACCCCGGAGAGGAGGCGGTCTTGTCTGCTTTTTGCAAACGAGGAGACTGAGAGATCGGATGCCACATACCCATGTTCAAGGCCCCGAGCGTAACTGGGAAGAGGTGAACCGGTCCCAGTGCGGGATGGCCGCTTCGGGGGCCTGTCCTGCCAGACCCTCTCCCACTGCTGGGCACACTGGGGCCGATGAGACACCCAGACGGAGCCCTTGCGCCCGGTCCAAGACCACAGTGGGGACGCTGGCCCAACACGGACTGTGTGCACTGAGCGCCCGGCTAGGCCACCGTGGCAGAATCCGGATCTCCAAATCCCGGTCTTTACCGTGGAGCAGCGAGTTCTCACCGGGCTCTAAGGACAGTCCGGACACTGCAGGTGGACCAAGGCCTGCTGTTCCGAAGGCCACACCAAGGCCAGGTCCTGCGGTGTGGAGGGAGCTGGGAAAGGGACTGCACTCGAAGGGGGCTTCTTTCCATCAATCGATCCTATGCTTGTCTCCACCGTCCCTTGGGCCTCTGCTGCCCCACGTGCCCTTGCCCTTCTGGTCACAGTCAAACGTGAGGTCCAGTCGGAAGAGGTTGTGTGCTACCGCCCCCGCTTCTCCGGGACCTGCGGCTCAGTCCAGACATCAGGAGTGCAGAGCAGTCTTTTTCTTATGCCTTCAGCACGGGCCCGGGCAGTGACCAAGCAGAGGACGAGAGCCAGCGGGGGACCGGGCCCATGGGTCAGGCCAGCCCCTGCCGCACCAGGCAGCTGTGTCCGGATGAAATGGGGAACACATTTCGCCTAGGACCACAGGGATTCTGCCAACTCTGGGGTCCAGGCAGAGGCCCTCGCCAAATCCCCAAGTCCCGGAATGGACGCGTTGCCTACGCAGCCGCTTCTCTCTGGGGGGAAATGAACTCAAATCTGGAATGTTTCACCATGCGGGTTTTGCCTAATTATGCATGTTTTTCATGCCTTAAACAAATAAAAACAAATCATCCTTGGGGCCCTCAGACCACCAGGATGTGAGTCAAACATCGGGTTCACAGTCCCTCCTTCTTTCCCCATCAAAGACACCGAGAAGTCTCGGGGAAGCGGCTGGCCCCCGAGGCAATTTCCGCCAGGCCACCCGAGGGGCGGACATTCCTTCTGCCGGCGACAGCGCAGCGCGGGGCCACCTTCTCAGGCCATTAGGCCCCGGGGAGGGGCTTGCCTTTCAAAGACGTTTAATCCCCAGATAAAAATCATTCCTCAGCATCACGCCATTGAATTCGGGCTGCTATTATGCCTGCGCAAAATAATCGGAGGAAACGCGGAAAACTTGGGAATTTCCCGTGCTCCTGAAATATCTTCGAGCTGGGGCGCTTGGGCAGAGTAGCCGGGGGCCACCAGGCCTGGGCACAGGCCTGAGCGCGCCTTGGAGAGCGAGGCCGAGGCCGTGGCCCTGGCGGAACCCTTGGGCGCTTCCAACCCGATCAGAGGGGGCGCCTCCCACTGATTGACTGGGTGCCCCGCCCCCTCCGATGGACCTGAGCATCCCCTTCCCCTAACTCTCCCCCACCCCAAAGTACCAAGAATCTGCCTGAAACTTGGAGGTGGGGGAGGGGGTTTCTGCAAGAGCTCCAGAACCTTCCGGCGGCGAAGAGATCCTTTCCCGGGGTGGCGGGGAGACACGCGGCTTCCCCCATGAGAAAGTGAAACTCGGACGCAGGGAAGATGTCGGCGCCGCTGGGACCCACCCGCTGGGGTAGAGGCGAGGGAGCAGGGCTTGGGATCGGACAGGGGAGCAGGGACTCCCTGGGTGGTTTGGAGGGGCAGAGGGGCAGAGTGCTGGGGCACCCGCGCCCTACAATTAAGGTTCTCCGCGCACGGCCGCCTAGCCAAGGCCAGGAGGAGCCCGCGAAAGGCGACCCAGCGCTGGGCCTTAGGCAGGTCTCGAACCATCTTCCTGGGTGGAAGGGGGGATGCGCAAACCCGACCTCCCCGCCATCGTGCGCACAGCGTCGGCTCCAGGTACCCGCAGCAGGTACGCCGGCCCCGGAGACACGCAGGCGCCGGCGCTCGGCCTGGCGCCCTGAGGCCCCGCACCCCCGCCCGCCCCCCTCCTCCCCCGCTGACTGCTGCAGGCTACTCACTGGCTGGGGGCGGGGAGAAGCGGGGGTTCTGCATCCACGGGGTCCTCTCGGACTTCTCGGGGCTCTCGGCTTTGACCAGCGCATCTTCTGGGAGCTTGAGGAGTCCTCCCACCGAGAAATGGCCGAGCGGCCGTGGCGAGGACGGTGCGTCCGGGGCGCCCAACGAGCCGGGCCGGGCTCCCAGGGGCTGCGCGGAGCCGCCCGCTGCCTGTGCGCTCTCGGAGGCCCCCAGGGCGCTCTCCTTGGCCCCGGGCTTCCTGTGGTCGGCCATCAGCGCCTCCACGCTGAAGGGCAGGAGAGAGGGGGACGCTTTGGGCTTGGCCCCCTCCTCGTCGGTGCCCATGGCGGCCGCCGCGGCTGCGGTGCTGCTGGGGGGCTGGCCCCCCCCGCCGCCGCCCGCCGGCTTGCCGAAGGCAGAGTCCTCCACTTTCACACCGAGTGGCAGAGAAGTCATGTCAGCAGCAGCCGGGGCCATGCAGAGCCGGGCCCCCCCACTCCAGCCGCAGCACGGGTCAGCCTCCGGGCATGGGCTTCGGGCGGGCGGGCGGGGAGCGCGGCTGGCCTCGGAGCGCGCCCGGGGGCCTGGCCGGGCGGGCGGGCCCTCCCGCGCGCGCCTCCCGCCCCTCCGGAGAGGGCCGGCTCGCGCGCTCGGGGCCTGGCTCTCCGGGGGCCGCTGCGCGGGCGGAGTTCCCGGGCGCGCTCGCCGGCTCCGGGTCGGGCCGCCGATTCCCAGAGAACTTGTTAATAAGGCGAGGCCAGCGCGGCGGCGGCCAATCAGCGCGCGAGGGGGCGGGCCCGACGCGACCCATTGGGCTGAGCTCCTGCGGACTTGCCCCCGGGCGCTCTGGACCTCGGGGCGCGCGGGGCAGGGCGGGGCCCGGGAGGGCCGGGAGGGGAGGGGTGCGGGAGAAACTTTCCTCCGCGCTAGCCATGGGCTGCTTCTCTCTCTCTCTCTCTCTCTCTCTCTCTCTCTCTCTCTCTCTCTCTCTCTCTCTCCCCCCCCCCTTGGGTCTCTGTTTTCTGGGTGTCTGGGGGAACCTTCCCTTGTCCTCCTTCCTTCTCTTCTGCCCTCCCCCTCCCTCCTTCCCTTATCGCCACTCTCCCCCACGCCTTTTTTCTCGACCCCTCTCCTTTCCTCTCTTCCTCGCTTCTCTTACCTTCCTCTTCAGCCCGTTATGTGCCTGAGGCTCTGTCCCCTCCCCTCTCCGCCTCCCCCCTTCCCTGCCACGATCGCTAAAGTCGAGGTCATTTGTTACAGATTGCTTTTACGGCTTTACAAATTGCGGTTATTTATTCTAGCAGAAAGACGGAATAGGACCCGCTTTCCAAAAACACCTTTATTTTCTTTCTCCGTCGCCATCCCCAAAACGTTACCTCTGCGTTAAAGTGGGCCTTTGTCTCTTCTTGAGCGCCAGGCCGAGGTTGGCCTCCGGAACCCAGGCTCCGGGAGCAGGGGGTGTTCTGAATAACTAGACACGATATATCCGGAATCCATCATCCATTTTCACATAGGATGCGTACTTTTCCCGCCTCGAACCCTCCCCGCCCCCAAGAGGACTGCAAACACCCTGCTGGCCAAGGGCTGGGGCAGAGAGGAGCAGCCGGGTCCCTTTGCTGCAGAACTTATTGAAATAAAACCAACAGGAGCGTCCACAAAACCCTAATCTGGCCTTAACGTGACCTCCAACAGAGCGTCCACAGAAACAATGACAGCCCCTATCTCTGGCGGGCCGTGGTCGTGGAGGGGGTGGGCGCATTGCTGGGAGGGGGGAGGCTCGGCTCCTGGCGTGGATCGGTGGGGCTGGGCTCGAGAGCGGTTATGTTCCCAGCTTCGGAGGAAACGTGATTTTATTCTTGCTGTTAGAACATAGAGGAAAATGGGTTGGGGGTAGGGGGAGGCTGGGGAGACGTCAGATCTAGGCAAACTCCGGTCGGGGCTGGGCCGTTTTCTGCGCCACCGTTTTATGGCCTCTTATCCCCGAGCCCCAGGCCCGCGGCTCCCGGAGAGCGCGCGGCCGTGATTGGCGGCTGTCCGGGGCCCGGCCATTGATGACTGCGGGGTTCTAATCTCCAGGAAACACAGGGGCTGCCGCGGCCATTTAGGGGTAATTATCCCGGCGCGGAGGGACGGCGAATTCCCTCGACTTTTAACTGGGCGCAATAAAAGCTGTAGATCGGGGCCGTGCAGATTAAGGAAAATGAATTACCGGAGCGGGAACTTTATTACCCGACCAACGGGCGTCCGGGGTCTGGCAGGAGGGAGGGGCCGGCCTGCGGGCCCCAGGGCCATCCGCAGCCTCGCGTCTGTCCACCGGCTCCGAGATGCGTGAGGGCCGCGGGGCGGGCTGGGGAATGCGCGCCTCGGTGACATTCACGCCGCCTCTCCGGGTCTCTCACGCTCCCGAGGCTGCAGCCCAAGTACCGGTCTGGGCTTCCCGCCTCCAGCTCCCTGGGGGCCCAGCTGGAGGCGCGGGGCTCGGAGGCAGCCATTAGAGGAAGAAACGCTGATGGAGAGCCCTTGCCTCGGGTAGGGGAACAGAGTCATGCCTGGAGGTACCGGGAGAGGAGGTATACACCAGGCCACACAGTTGCTGAGCGAAGGGACGCCGAGCAAGGCTGCAGGCCCAGCACCTTGCCATCGGCCCAGCATTCCAATGGAATTGCCTCTAGGTCATCCCCCTCCACACGCTGCCCCCGGGTTAAAGGGGGAGAGGGAACGGAGGCTTCTGGACTTTTCAGGTCCAGGAGAAAAAAAAAAGCGAGTTTGCTGGATTTGGCCCTCCTCTCCCATCTCACAAAGTTTGGCTCCCGGGTCACCCGGATGACCCGATATAGGAAAGAGCTTTCTCCCTAGAAAAACGCACACGGGCCAAAGCAACTCAAGGGGGACTCTTGAGAGTCACCGGTGTGGAACCCCTGCCTTAGGGTGGAGCAGGGGGCTCGAACCCCGCGCCGGGGCGGGGGGGGGGTGTCTCAGGACTCTCCCCTGCGGCCTGTGCAGCCAGCCAGGCGGGGCGCGGGCCGGGCCGGGCGGCCGGAGCGGGGCCGCATGCTAATTGCGGGGATAAACAAGCTGTCACGATCCCCCCGCGCGCCTAATAGGCAGACGAGGATGTTGTTTTTAGGCGCCAGCGGCGGCGGCATCAAAAGCGGCGGCCGGCGCAAGGGCCCTTGAAGTCGCGCCCCCGCCTCCTGGGAGCGACCCGCCTGCACCCGCAGCCCCCCGTTCCTGCCGCCGCCGGCCCGCGGGCTTCCCGAGCCGGGCCCGAACCGCAGGGCCCCTTTTTCTTTAGGTTCGGTGTGGGTTCGTGTCCGCTCGGGCGCGCGCACGGGTGTCAGGCGACCAGCGTGTGACTGCGGCGGGGAAAGGGTTCGAGGGCGACTCCACGCGGACCCCCAGCTCCGAAGAGCACCCGCTCCTCCGCAGACCCGCCACGGGGCTGCGGGGAGACGCTCTGGTCCCCAGGAAAGGGGTGGGGGGAGCGCCAAAGCAACAACACACGTCTCTCTCCGCGACTCCTGGGCGCGCTGTGCCCGCGGGAGGACACGCACACGTTGGGGGGCAGATAGAGGGGGCCCCCTCGGCGTTTCTTCTCGACGGGGCCTTTTCGCATTTGCAGGAATAGGGGTGGTTTCCCGAGCTGACACGGCCCGGGGCTGCGCCGCCAGCACGAACTCCCGGGCGCAGCTCCCCGACCGGCCTCCGCGCGGCCGCAGCCCGAGGCCCGGCTGCCATTCCCGCGTGGCCCGCAGCAGATAAAGCTCCGGGCCTGGGTCCGGCTTCCATCCCCGCGCCCCTCCTGCCTCTCTCTCCTCGCTCCATCCTGCCTCTGCTCGCTGCACCCCCCAGCCGTCGGGCCCTGAGCGCGCTCCCGTCCCCCCCAACCCAGCGCCTAGGCGCTTGGGATCCGCACAACCGAACCAGCGGCGCCCGCCCCCGGGGACAAGCCCGCCGCCGATGGCCCAGGACGCGCGGTGTTGTTGGTGAGATTCCCCACCCCCACGCCCCGTGGAGACGATGTTTGGAGCGATCGCGTCCGGAGGGCAGGCTGGCCCCTCGATTTCGCCGTTGCCTCCGTCGGTGTTTTTTTGTGGATGCCCCACTCGCCCCCCCCCCCAACACACACACACACACACACACACACACACACACACACACACACACACCTTTTCCAGTGCGTTTTGTGGCCTCGACCCAGGAGTCCCGCGCGCATTTTTAAAAAATGCGCCGCTCAGTGGGACCCCCGGGCAATTAGCGAGCCCCAAACAGCCCTCTTTAAGGGAATGAATGTGCTATGAAAACCGATTACCCGGAACGATTTATTTTGGTGGGAATTCACCGATCTCCAGGAGGGCGGCGGAGGGGGGTCGGGGAGAGGTATTCTGTCCCGCGGGGGAGGAGGGGGAGGCGGAGACAGAAAGCGCGACCTCGGGATCCTGGAACCCGGGGAGGGGCCTCCGGGCCCCGCGGGCTCCGGCCGGTGGGCCTCTGCTGCGCAGACCCAGCAGCTGGAGGCGGGGGTTTGGGGAGCTGTCGGGGCGGACCCACGGCACCTCTCACCCTCGTTCGCAGCTTCAAAGAGCAGAGGATCCACTCCCCCCTCCCTGTCCAGGAAAGCTTTAGCTCCTGACTGAGGACCCCCAGCACAGATCCGGAGCAAAATGCTTTTTATTTTATTTAATTTTTACTTTTTGCTTTCCCGGGGCCGGGCAGAATGGAGGCCTTTTAAAGAGTTTGGGTGCCTTTCTTTGACGCAAAGACAAGAGGGGCAAAAAAAAAAAAAAAAAAAAAAAAAAAACTTAAAAAAATATATATGTTCTCCTTCTTGCACATTCCTCCGCTTGAGCGGCCCCCACTTGTACGAGGGCACTGCCCCAGTGCGGGGTGGGGGCGATCGCCCCGCGGGCGCCCGGGGGGGAATCTGCGGGCGGACTCCCCGCGCCTCTCCCAGGCCCGCCCCGCCCCGCCCCCTCCGGCTGCGCTCCGTCTGCTCCGGCCGCGGCTTCCTGGTGCCTGTGCCTTCGGAGGGGAGCGAGGGGGCCCGGATCCGCGGGAGGGAGAGGGGGCCCTCCTTTAAAATGGCCCGAAATTAATGTGATCGCGACATGAGGGTGCACTTGGGGAAGATGAAAGCGGAGGCCGCGGCTCCTCCTCGAGCTCCATAATTATAGATAATATATCCCATTTCAAAGCAATTAGACCAATCAGGCGTAACGAACCACTTTGCTGCCGACGAATAACAAAGGCGCACGGTTATTTAAGCCTGGAGATGTGGGGCAGACCCCGAGGCTCCGGAGGGGCCCCCCAACCCAATGTCCTCTGCGGACTCTGCCCACCCTGGGCCGAGGAAGGACGGCCTGTCTCCCCCGGGCTCTGCCCAGCCCCGAGAAGGCCTGGAGGGGCGGGGGGGGGGGGGCGGGTTGGGAGGAACGGTGGGAAGAGATTTGACTTATTTGTACGGAGCTGGGTGTCAGGCCTGCTGTCAGAGGCTTCACAGACTCGATCCGGTTTAATCCGCTCGCGGGGGAGATAGGTGTTATTAAAGGCTTTTTTTGTTTCCCTTCCAGGTGAGAGGACAGGGCCAGAGAGGTGACGTGTGTGGCCCGGGGACACACAGCTGGCTGGTGGTGGCACCTGGGTCTGGACCCCCGAATAATTCAGTCCTGGAACCCCGAAGAGCACCTCCCTAGCGGAGTTTCCAGGAGAGGAAAAGCATTAAAACACAGCGAATGGACCGCCTCCCCACCTCGCCCGCCCGGCAGCCCGAAATGGGTTCTCGGTCCAGCACTGCCTACACTTTCCTTCTCCTCCTCCTCGCCCCTCCTCCTCCTGGAGAGCCAGTTTCTCCACGAATTTATGAAACATCCAGAATCCAAGCTGCCTCAGAGATGAAGGGCTGGGAGCAGTGCTTTCCCCAGCCCAGCCCAACAGGCGTTTCTTCAGAACCTTCGTGTGTCTGTCTTTAAAATGGGTGCGCTGTCTCCATCTCAGAGCTGGAGAGCTGGGTCGGGGCGGGGGGGGGGGGGGGCGGCTGAGATCTATATCAGGTTTGGGGCGCTGCCAGGCATCTGGGGGGGGTGCGGGGCGAGGCCTCCCTCTGGGCTTGGGAATTCCTCTCCTGCGAGAAGATGCAGAGAGGGGAGGCCTGTGGAGGTGGGGTTCCTCGGTGTCACCTCCCAGCTTGGAGGCCTGGGGGAAGAGCTGGAGCCAGAGGCCAGACCTGGCGGAGAAGGGCGGACACCTTGATGAGGAGCCCAGCTGGCGGGGAACCCTCCCTCCGTGATCCTCCTTGGATCCCGGTCCAGAGGCGCAGACAGAGCGGAATGGGGAGTGGAGTGGAAGGCCGGAGCTGAGGCTGGCAGAGAGGGCAGTCCAGAGGAGCCCAGGGGGTGTCCCCCAGAAATGCAGCCCCGCCTCCTGGGCAGTCCCAGGACCCGCAGCGGGACTATGTGGGCCCCACTGGCCGGTGTGGGACATGGGCCGAGGTGGATGGGGGAGGCCCTGGACCCTGTCCCAGCAGCTCCCACCCTTCCCGTCTTCCCGATTCCCGATCTCTCCCAGGCCCTGGCCTCTGACCTTCCTTCCTAGGCACCCTCCCCCCCACCCCGCCCCGCCCTGCCCCCACCAAGCCTCTCTCTCTTATCGCTAAGCTCTCTCTCCGAGTCCTTCCCTCTCTCCAGGACGGGTCACTTTCCTCCTTGTCTGTGGTCCCTTTCTCAAGTCGCTCCCCCCCGCCCCCCACCTTCCATGAATCAGCGGGACTCACTGCCCCCAAGTCGCTCGGACGCTAAGGCAGCCCGGCCTGGCCCTGGCTCCGTGGCTGAGCCTCCCCCTGTGAACCAGGAGGGCCGGGTCAGTCCCAGTCCGGGCACACGCTCTGCCCCAGTGTGGGGCGTGCTTCTCTCTCATCATGGATGCCTCTCTCTCTCTCTCTCTCTCTCTCTCTCTCTCTCTCTCTCCCCCTTCTTCCTTCCTCTCCGAAATCAGTAAAAATATATATATTAAAAAAAAGAAGCAAAGCAGCTCCAGATGGATTTGGGGAGCAGAGGAAGCACCCCTCCGGGCTAGCCCCTGGGGCTCCCGCAGGGGCCTCCGTTTCCAGCTCTGGATGGTGCGCTGCACTGGGATCCTCAGGGGGACCGGCGGGGAGTGGCAAAGCCCTCGAGGCCCAGCGCCCAGGAGGCTGGGCTGACCCAGGTGCTGGCTTAGAGCCCTTCCTTCTCACCACCCCAGAGCCAAAGGTGGGGCCCTACCAATGCCGGGTGCGCTGGGAAAGGGGCGAGAGTGACCCAGGAGCCTAGGGGGAGAGCAGGCAGTCCCGGGTTCTGGAAAGGACATTGGCCCCACCCCAGCCAGTCCCCTCCAACAACTCAGCCCCCCCCCCCAAGGGCTGGGAGGGGGCTGGTGTCTCCACCCTCATTCTCAGCTCTACCCAGGGAAGGTGGAGCCCTGCATTCTCAGCCCCTGTCCTCCCCTCCTCTCCTCTCCCCTCCCCAGCCCTCCTCTCCCCTCCACTCCCTGCTTCGCGATCCTTGGCCTCTTCCCTCCCTTGTGAAGGTGAAGGAGGGGTGCTCACCCCCTGAAGCGAGCTCACCTGCGGTGGCCCCTTCCTGGGTAGAGCCGAGACGGTGTCTGGGAAGCCGCCTGCATGCAGTAAGCGCTCAATCAGTGCACTAAGTTCCACGGGGAAACCGAGGCCCACAGAGGAATCATTTTCCCACGTCTGAGCCAGACACGGACAGAGGCGTTGTTAAAATGTGGGCTGTCCAACCCCACTCCCAGGGCTCCCCCCTCCTCGCCCCCAGGAAGTCGGGAAACCTGGGCGCCCTGTGACCCCTCGAAGCCCCTGAGGCCAGGGGCGTTCACCTCTGAGACCTCCAGAGGCCCCTGTCCGTTGGCGAAGACTTGGGGGCAACTAGCGGTAAAGCGCTGTGCACCCAGGCCCGGCAGGAACTGTCCTTGCAGCCGGGAGGGTGGGGGTGGAGGCTGGCCCGCTGGGACAGAGCCCCCAGATGCTGCAAAGCCCCCCCCCCCCCGCCCAGTCCAGTCTCACAGCCGTGTCCTCGGAGGGATCCCGCTGTCCTGATGAGGGGACCTGGATAAGTAGCCTGTGCTGGACCCTGCCCTCTGCCTCTGGGACCCCAGGCGCGAGGGCGAGGAGTGGGGAGAGGGGCATGCCTTTGCTTGGCCCCCTCCCACCTTCTGCAGGGGTGCGTGGCCAGGGAGGTTGTAACGGGAGGATTTGATTCGGTTCCGTGTTTGGGCCCCCCCCCCCCCCCATGAGCGGGTTGGGCGCAGCAGGGTGGTGGCGGTGGAGCAGCCTTCCCCAGAGCTGCAAGTTCAGGTTTGCGCGGATAGGGCGGGGTTCAGTTCCCCCAGGGCCACGCCCCTCGCCACGCCACGCCCCCTGGACCTTCGGAAGACCCCGCCCCTCCCCGGCCTCGGAACTGTGTGGCCCAGGGCAGGGGATGGGCAGGGGGTTGGTCCCTGGTTTACCTTTGGGAAAATTGGAATCGTTTATGGGAGCAAAACACAAACATAACACGAAGTGCTGGGCGATTTCTCCTGGCACCCCAGGGGTTTTCAGCGAGACGCACTGCACGGGTGGACCCCACTGTGGAGACCCCGTTATGGGCTGCCTGGCTAGAGGCGGCGGGAGGAAGCCGAGAAGGCCGCAGAGCAGTGGCCCCCACAGCGCCTCATGCCCAGCTGGCTACCACCCCCCACGGCAAGCCTGGGTCGGTCCCCAGGACTGGATGGATTTGGAGAGCAGTGCGTGCACCCCTGATATAAAGGACCTGATATGAAGAAGGTGCACCCCAGAGAAGAGGCTAGCAGGCAGCCAGACCCCTAACCCAGAGCACCCCGCCGGGCCAGCATCACTGAGGTGGGGGTTCGGGTCACAGAGCAGGTCTAGGTCAGTCATTACTGTCAACCAAAGTTCTTTTTAAAAAAAAAATATATATATATATATATATATTTTTTATTGATTTCAGTGAGGAAAGGAGGAGAGATAGAAACATCGATGATGAGAATCATTGATTGGCTGCCTCCTGCACACCCCCATGGGGATTGAGCCCGCAACCCTGGTACATGCCCTGACCGGGAATTGAACCGGTGACTTCTTGGTTCCTGGGTCGATGCTCAACCACGGAGCTACACCCAGCCGGGCCAACCAAAGTTCCTGAATGACTTTTTAAAAATGTACTTGTATTGATTTCAGAGAGAGAGAGGGAGAGAGAAAGAGAAACATCAATGATGAGAATCATGGATGGGAGGCCCCACATGGGGATCAGGCTGCCTCCGGAAGGCATGTGCCCTGACCGAGAATCCAACCTCGACCTCCTGGTTCCTAGGTCGACAGTCAACCACTGAGCCACGGGGTCCGGCTTAAATGACGTTGTATTATTTTTAAAAATATATTGTATTTTTACAGAGAGGAAGGGAGAAGGGTAGAGAGTTAGAAACATGGGTCAGCTGCCTCCCGCACACCCCCCATTGGGGATGTCCCCACAACCAAGGTACATGCCCTTGACCTTGGAATCGAACCTGGGACCCGTCAGTGCCCAGGCCGACGCTCTATCCACTGAGCCAAACCGGTTACAGCTTAAATGACGTTTTTAAAGGAACATTGAAGCCGCCTTTTCTCAGTGGCTGGCGCTGTGTTTGCTCTCCTTTGAACTTGAGGATGCATTCTTGCTACCTCTTCTTCCGAAGGCAGGACGCTGAGGCACAGCCGGGCAGATCACATGCTCAGAGTCACGCAGAAAGCGTGTGGACCCCCAGTGCTGCGGGTGGCCGGCCAAACAGGGTCTGCCCTGGCCACCCGTGTCTGCGTGTCTGACACCACTGTGGGGAGTAGAGGATGCTGGGAGGATGTGGCCATGGGACTGCCTTCCAGAGGCCTCCTCCTCCCCAGCCGGGTGCCCCCAACCCCGTGGGTGTCTCCTTTCCCGCCGGGGATGCAGGACACCCTGTCTGAGGACCTTGCCATCCCTGCCCAGACCTGCTATCTGATCAAACACTGGGCCCCTGGCCGCAGCCCCTATTAAGTGAAAATAGATCTGGCCTTATCAGGTTCAGGCCCAGCCCGCGGTGGGCCCGCCCGGACCCCGGAGGGTCCCTGTCTGTTTGATTTTCCTGCTCAGGCACACTTGTTTAAACAGACCCCTCAGGGCCTCCAGTAACCGGAGCCAGCCTGCAGCATGATTGCAGGTAAGGGGAGGCTCAGATGGAGGGAGGAGGGAGGCTGGGAGAGTGCGAGCAGGGGAAGCTATCTTTACAACCTGGAAGAGTCTGCCGGCTGATCCTGCTGGCACCCTGGCTCCAGGTGCCCCAGTGGGCGGGTGACTGACCCTCCTGGACACCTCTAAGGTGCTAGAAGCTGTGTCTGGCACAGCCCAAGGGCTAAGTGGCCTGAGAGGCTGGGTTGTTTATGGTGGTTGGTTTCTACATGGCAGACCCCACAGGAGGCAGGTACTGCTGCTCCCACCCCCGCTTTATCTACACTAATAAAAGAGAAACATGCAAATTGACTATCCCTCCATGACAGCCACTAGCCAATCAGAGTAAGTATGCAAATTAACCCCCCCAAAAGATGGTGGTTAATTTGCATACACAGACACAGAGCGAAGACTGAAGACAGCATAGAAGGAAGCCAAGCTCGGCAGAAGGGAGCAAGCCAAGGCAGTGGAGATGGGAGCGAAGCCTGCTCTGGCCACAGGAAGCCCTATTCTTGCAGCAATCTTCCTGCAATGGGCCTCTCTCTCTCTCTCTCTCTCTATATATATATATATATATATATGACCAATATATGGGCCTCTCTCTCTCTCTCTCATATATATATATATATATATATATATATATATATATATATACACACACACACACACATACACACACACACACACACACACACACACACATATATATATATATAGAGAGAGAGAGAGAGAGAGAGAGAAAGAGAGGGGACCAATATATTGATGTCAGAGAGGACGGGAGAGGGAGAGAGAGAGAAACATCAATGATGAGAATCATTGATCGGCTGCCTCCTGCACACCCCCTACTGGAAATTCAGCCTGCAACCTGGGCATGTGCCCTGACCCGGAATCAAACCATGACTTCCTGGTTCATAGGTTAACACTCAATCCCTGAGCCACACCAGCGGGGTGGCACCAGGTTTCTGTAGCAGAAGATGAAGCCAGTTCCCGTTCACTATTTCAGCTGAGCGGAGCAGGAGACATTTGCGGGTTTTCGCAGGTGAAGGCCGAGGCCCAGAGGGGTCAGCACGCTCCCCCAGCTGTCACACAACTAGACCGTGCTTTCACATCCCCCAAAGAACACTCCTGGGCCTGCCCGGCCCCCGCCCAGGAGCTGGCAGCGAGCTGGTGAGCTGGGCTGGGGCCTGAGTGCCATCTTTGGGAAGCGCAGGCAGAAGGTCGCGTTCAAAGAGGGTGGCTCCTCCTCAGGGACTGAGAGGTGCCAGGCAGTGCCCAGGCCACACTGGAGCACAGGGCCTGTGAGGCCTGGGACTGGAGGAATCTATAGGACTGGGAGGAGAGTGAGAGGCAGGGCATTGGGGGGGGGGGGGTGCTGGTGTGTAGGCTACCCAGGCCAGAGAGGTGACCTCTTGGGTCCACAGCCACCCCGCCTGCCCCAGGGGGACCCACACACTCTGGGCTGTTGGTCAGGGGGGAACAAAGGGCATTTGGGGTCCCAGGGCCTCTATCTTCCCAGCAACAACAGTCATGAAGGCTGCCTTTCCAGGCCCTCATTATGTTGCTTACAGTCCTTCCAGAAAAACAAAAGCCAGCCGGAGTGTCCCTCCCCACCTCTCAGGCAGGGGTGCTCCCCACCTCTCAGGCAGGGGTGGGGTCTGGTTGTGGAGGGGAGAGACCTCCGGACCGCCCTGGGGTGGGGCAGTGATCTCTTAGCCCTGGGCTGCCTGTGGGGGTGGTGGGAGTGGAGTGTCCGTCTTCCAACAGGCACATTGGGAAGAATGATCTGGACTAACAAGTGCACGGAGGGGCAGTGAGAGGAGGAGGAGGAGGATGTGGGGAAGGCTGTGGCGAGCATTTAATCGTATTGAATGGGTCCAACCCCCCTTCAGCCCAGGCACTGTTAACCCATTTCACAGATGAGAAGACAGAGGCACTGGGAGGCTGTGGTCTAAGGCGCGGGGCTCAGGGTGTGCTTCTGATCTCAGGCAGGTGGAGAAGATGAAAGGTGGGATCCCCACCACGAAACATGCCAAACCCTTATGCGGTGCCGAGCTGGCTTTTCACATACACACACACCCTCGTTCCCCCCGCCCTGCCATGCGGTCCCGTTTCACGGGGCAGAAGTGACACGGGTGCTGAGGTGACTTGCCCAGGGTCACTGGGCTACAGGAGGGGGAGGGAGGATCTGAACCTTGGCCAAGAGTCCCCTCCAAAAGGAGGTGGGCACTCTGGGGGGAGACCAAGGGGAAGGAAACAGCTGTGCCATGTGCCCCTCCTCCCTGGCAGGAAAGGCCCCCCGAGATCGGGCCCCCTGTGCGCAGGGACATCAAAGGTGGGGACAGCAGGTCACTCCGCTCAGCTGTGTGTCTGGGCGGAGCTGCGGTGGAATCCCAAGGCAGCAGCTGGGGCAAGGAGTGGGAGGGGCGCAGATGAAAGGCAGAGGGAGGAAGAGGAGCAGGGTTCCTGCCAGGAGAGGCATCAAAGCAGCCCGCCCTCCCGCCCTCCCGCTCCCCCGAGAGGGATGGGGTGTTCAGAGAGGGGAGACTTGGAGGAGCTCAACGCTGGCTGCCACCCCCCCTGACGGAGACTGGGGCTCCCTAGTGAGAATTTAAAAACAGAGATGGGTGCCACTTCGCAGACGCGGTGTATTTCCTCTCCGCGTCCAGCCTGAGGCAGCATCGTGGTCCCATATTTTGGGGGGAACGGGTTGAGGGATTTGCCCATGGTGGTTCAGCAGGTGGCTTCCCCACTGGATGGTGGGGTCCGTGATCTGGGGCCTGGGCTGCTCAGCCCCCGGGGACCTTGAAGTTGTCCCACTGGGATGCTTGTTTGCTTCCCAGGCAGTGCAGGGACGTACTACAGAGAGGGGGGCTTAAACCAGGTTTGTTCGCTCAGTTCCGGGGGTCAGAGGCCAGGACCGAGGGGTCAGCGGGACCACGCTGTCCCTGAGACTCGGGTGGCATCCCCTGCCTCTCCCGGCTCGGTGGCGGGCAGCAGTCTGGTGTCCCTGGCCCAGTGGCAGTGCCCTGGGCTCCGGCTCTACGGTGGTCCCCGGGTGTCCTCGTCATCTTCCCTCCCTGCATCTGTCCGAATCCCTGTCTTCTTGTAAGGATGCCAGTCATATTGGACTTGGTCCTCCCCCTCCTCTTCTTCCTCCTCCTCCTCTTCTTCCTCTTCTTCCTCCTCCTGTTCCTCTTCCTCCTCTTTTTCCTCTTCCTCCTCGTCTTCCTCTTTCTCTTTTTCCTCTTCTTTTTTCTTTTTCTTCTTCTTCTCCTCCTCCTCCTCCTTTTACTCCTCCTCCTCCTCCTCCTACTCCTTCTTCCTCTTCTTCCTCCTCCTTCTCTTCTTCCTCCTCTTCTTCCTCCTCTTCCTCCTCCTCTTCTTCTTCCTCTTCTTCCTCCTCTTCCTCTTCCTCCTCTTCTTCCTCTTCCTCTTTTTCCTTTTCTTCCTCTTCTTTTCTTCTTCTTCTCTCCTCCTCCTCCTCCTCCTCCTCCTCACTCAAGGATATTTTTTCCCATTAATTTTTTTTCTCTTTTTTCCCCCATTAATTTTTTTAGAGATAATGGAAGGGAAGGTGAGGGGGGGGGGGACATTGATGTGAGAGAGACAAAATTGGTTGCCTCCTGCACACCCCCCAACTAGAGCTGGGGATCAAGCCACAACCCAGGTACATGCCCTTGATTGGGAATCAAACGCTCAACCTTTTTCGGGCGGAGGCACTAACCACTGGACAACATGGCACAGGCCACGGCCTCTTCTTAACTCAATTATTTGTGCAAAGACACTATTCCCAACTCACAGGTATGGGGCAAAGACTTAAACATTTATTATTGGGAGACATAATATCACCCACATCAGGATGTGTACATGCACTCGTGTGTGTGTGTGTGTGTGTGTGTGTCCTCGTTTCCTCCCTGGGAGCTCTGTGGTGCTGTGGGACACCCAGGCTCTGAGGGCAGCAGTTCAGAGCAAAACGTGAACAGTATTACCTCCTTCGTCCCACGCTTGAAGGAGTTAAGGTGACACAGTGTCTCCACCTCCCACAGTTCTGTGCGCCAGCCCAGGGCATCCTTACGTTCACTGCCCAGCTGAGGGAGTTGAGGTTTAGGAAGGTCCAGTAGCAAATCCTGGATTGGGAACAGTATCTGTCTGACTCCAGGGATTGGGCAGCCAGGCGAGGGTTAAGGCAGAGGCGGGCAGGTGGGCTGGCCAGGCTTGCTGACTCATTGGTTTCCTAGCTGCTCTGCTGGCTGCGCTGTCAGTTGCCTGGGAGCTGATTAAGATGTCACAGAGGATTATGATGTCAGGTGCAAGAATCTCACTCCAGGAGGGGTGCTGCTGGGCCGGGAGGGAGGTTACCCTAGCAACAAGATGGGCTATCTCTGCAGAGCAGAGGCCCAGGCTAGTGAGCAGGGCATGGGGTTTGGGGTCACCCTTCCTGGGTGGGAATTCTAGCCCCTTGGCTCCCCGGCGGGTGACCTTGGGTAAAAGCTCTCACCTTCCCAAGCCTCTTCACATGCAATTCCATCTCTGTGTGGGTGAAAGGCAGCAGCCTGAGCAATTCCCCTGGCTCCTGCAGTCCCCTCTCCAAGGCGGTCCCCAGGGAGCCCAAGAGGCTGTAGCCCCAGATTTGGGGCTCAGGCATGGCAGGCTCGCCAGAGGGGCCAAGGAAATGGTGCCAAGCCTGTGGCTGCCAAGGGCCTAGGCTGCTTCCCATCACCTGGGACGAAGGGCTGTTAGCAACCTTTGTGGGAGCCGGCAGGAGGGCAGAGGCCCTCCCAGCCTCCCCAGCTTTCTTCCCAGCGGTTCGGACCACAACACACATCCACTGCGCTCCCTGGTGCTTCCCCTGTTGGCCACGAACCCTGTTTCTCTGGATCCCTGGAAACCAGCAGAGTGCCAGATAGAGGTCTGAATAAATGAAGAGTCAAATCCCCCTTTGCTTCTGAGAACACAAGTTGCCTGTCTGTGAGGAAGAACTCTTCCTTCTCCTCTACAAAGCTCTCCTTCCCCCCGTGTCCTCAGTTCTAGTTCTTTCCCCAAGTCCTGACTTTCATTCAGCCACCCAGCCACTCACCCACCTACCCATTCTGGCATCCATCCATCCATGCATCCTTTTATCCATCCATCCATCCATCCACTCACCCATCTATCCATTAATTCAATTCATCCACCTAAAATCCATCCATCCATCCATCCATCCATCCATCCATCCATCCATCCACCCACCCACCCCATCCATCAGGACAGAAGACATTTGAACATCCATTTCCAAGACATGTCCTGGGCTAGGGCTGAGGGGCCACAGGATCAAGTCAGACGGGGATCCTGGAGCTAAGGAGTTCTCACTCCATCGTGTGGGGGAGAGAACACACAAAATCAAGTTCCTGGGGGCCCAGGAGGGAGTGAAGGGTGTCTGAGCGAGCGGGGAGACAGGATCCTAGGTGCCTCCAGAGGCAGGAGGAGATGTTCCATTTGCAAATCGGGACCGGTCGGTCCTGGGGAAGCGGTGTTGGCTGGAGGAGAACGGGGGCAGGAGAAGTGAGTGAGAACTGGGGATCAAATTGCTCTTGTACCGCCCATTCCTGGAACAGGCTCAGAGAGGGTAGGTGACTGCCTCCAAACCCCCAGCTTGTAAGCGGTGCCGCCAATTCGAGATGCTCAGACATCAGCTCCTTGGAGACGCTCTGGGAGCGGCCCTGCACATCCCTGTCTGTCCACCTGTCCCAGCTGCGCCTGTGCGCTCCCCACTGGAAGGCTGCTCCACGGGCCACCAGGCTACCTCACTCCCTGCTCTGCCCCAGCACCTGGACACAGGAGTGCTCCCTGCTCTGCCCCAGCACCTGGACACAAGAGGTGCTCCCTGCTCGGCCCCCAGCACCTGGACAGAGGAGGTGCTCCCTGCTCTGCCCCAGCACCTGGACACAGGAGTGCTCCCTGCTCTGTCCCAGCACCTGGACACAGGAGGTGCTCCCTGCTCTGTCCCAGCACCTGGACACAGGAGTGCTCCCTGCTCTGCCACAGCACCTGGACAGAGGAGGTGCTCCCTGCTCTGCCCCAGCACCTGGACAGAGGAGGTGCTCCCTGCTCTGTCCCAGCACCTGGACACAGGAGTGCTCCCTGCTCTGTCTCAGCACCTGGACACAAGAGGTGCTCCCTGCTCGGCCCCCAGCACCTGGACACAGGAGGTGCTCCCTGCTCTGCCCCAGCACCTGGACACAGGACTGCTCCCTGCTCTGCCCCAGCACCTGGACACAGGAGTGCTCCCTGCTCTGCCCCAGCACCTGGACAGAGGAGGTGCTCCCTGCTCTGCCCCCAGCACCTGGACACAGGAGTGCTCCCTGCTCTGCCCCAGCACCTGGACACAGGAGTGCTCCCTGCTCTGTCTCAGCACCTGGACACAAGAGGTGCTCCCTGCTCGGCCCCCAGCACCTGGACACAGGAGGTGCTCCCTGCTCTGCCCCAGCACCTGGACACAGGAGTGCTCCCTGCTCTGCCCCAGCACCTGGACACAGGAGGTGCTCCCTGCTCTGCCCCAGCACCTGGACACAGGACTGCTCCCTGCTCTGCCCCAGCACCTGGACACAGGACTGCTCCCTGCTCTGCCCCAGCACCTGGACACAGGAGTGCTCCCTGCTCTGCCCCAGCACCTGGACACAGGAGTGCTCCCTGCTCTGCCCCAGCACCTGGACACAAGAGGTGCTCCCTGCTCGGCCCCCAGCACCTGGACAGAGGAGGTGCTCCCTGCTCTGCCCCAGCACCTGGACACAGGAGTGCTCCCTGCTCTGTCCCAGCACCTGGACACAGGAGGTGCTCCCTGCTCTGCCCCAGCACCTGGACACAGGAGTGCTCCCTGCTCTGCCACAGCACCTGGACAGAGGAGGTGCTCCCTGCTCTGCCCCAGCACCTGGACAGAGGAGGTGCTCCCTGCTCTGTCCCAGCACCTGGACACAGGAGTGCTCCCTGCTCTGTCTCAGCACCTGGACACAAGAGGTGCTCCCTGCTCGGCCCCCAGCACCTGGACACAGGAGGTGCTCCCTGCTCTGCCCCAGCACCTGGACACAGGACTGCTCCCTGCTCTGCCCCAGCACCTGGACACAGGACTGCTCCCTGCTCTGCCCCAGCACCTGGACACAGGAGTGCTCCCTGCTCTGCCCCAGCACCTGGACAGAGGAGGTGCTCCCTGCTCTGCCCCCAGCACCTGGACACAGGAGTGCTCCCTGCTCTGCCCCAGCACCTGGACACAGGAGTGCTCCCTGCTCTGTCTCAGCACCTGGACACAAGAGGTGCTCCCTGCTCGGCCCCCAGCACCTGGACACAGGAGTGCTCCCTGCTCTGCCCCAGCACCTGGACACAGGACTGCTCCCTGCTCTGCCCCAGCACCTGGACACAGGAGTGCTCCCTGCTCTGCCCCAGCACCTGGACACAGGAGTGCTCCCTGCTCTGCCCCAGCACCTGGACACAGGAGTGCTCCCTGCTCTGCCCCAGCACCTGGACAGAGGAGGTGCTCCCTGCTCTGCCCCAGCACCTGGACACAGGACTGCTCCCTGCTCTGCCCCAGCACCTGGACACAGGAGGTGCTCCCTGCTCTGCCCCAGCACCTGGACACAGGAGTGCTCCCTGCTCTGCCCCAGCACCTGGACACAGGAGTGCTCCCTGCTCTGCCCCAGCACCTGGACAGAGGAGGTGCTCCCTGCTCTGCCCCCAGCACCTGGACACAGGAGGTGCTCCCTGCTCTGCCCCCAGCACCTGGACACAGGACTGCTCCCTGCTCTGCCCCAGCACCTGGACACAGGAGTGCTCCCTGCTCTGCCCCAGCACCTGGACAGAGGAGGTGCTCCCTGCTCTGCCCCAGCACCTGGACACAGGAGTGCTCCCTGCTCTGCCCCAGCACCTGGACACAGGAGATGCTCCCTGCTCTGTCCCAGCACCTGGACACAGGAGGTGCTCAGAGCTCCATCCTGAGAGGCGGTGGGTTCACAGCCCCAGTGTCCAGGGCCAGGGGACAGGGAGTTGGCTCCGACTCCTGCCCTTCCTCCCTGAAGGCCGCCCTGCCCATTTGGAGGTACGGGGTCGCCCATCAGCCACTGCTCCGGTCCAGTGGGCCCTGCGCCTCCCTCCCACCGCCCCGTCCCTGGGGCCCATTCCTGGTCCTCTCGGGAGACTCGCTGAGCAAACAGATAATTGGAAAGATTACCCTGGATGGGACTCGCCGATGGCTGATTTATCGCACGTCAGCCCTTCTTCGGGGTTTGTATTAGAAATTGAAGAATGGCTTCCCAACTTGAGCCTCGTGGCTGCGTTTCACCTCCAGCAGTCATGCACCCCGCACCCGTCTTGTGGGGGCTCCCAACATACCTCCAGCTCTGGGTGTCACCCAACGGGGATGGAGGGGTCGGCGACTCGGCCCCCCTCGCCGTCACCCTCCCCCTCTGCCCACCTTCTCCCTGCACGCCCAGCTCCTCCTCCTTTCTCTTCTCCCTCCCCTCCCCCACATCCCTTCTGTTCTTGGGGAGCTGGGGGAGGCGCTTGGTGGGACCACAACAATGATTACGTGGGACCCACCTTGGAATCCCAGCATCCTCCAGGGCCCGGTCGGGAGTCCCTCTCCCCGCCTTAGCTCTCCTGTCTCTCCCGGAAGCCGCCCTCCCCACGTGCTGCAGGTGCGCTTGCTGGTCCCTCTGTCACCTTGGCAGCTGCTGAGCCTCTTCCATCTCTGTGGTGTCCCTGGGTGGGTGCCAAAATGATGTGGGAACCTTTTTCACGTCCCACGTGATTCAGGGTCCCCGGTTCAGGGTTCGGGTTTCTGGAGAAGGCCGCACACAAATGAATAAAGAGACTCAGAAAAATATTAATTTGGGAAATGGGGACCAGGCGGTAGTCCAACTCTAGTGGCAGGACTCCCACTCGCTCTGGCTTCACCACTCCTTTTATTAAGATTAAAATCCTATATAATAAAAGAGAAACATGCAAATTTGACCATACCTTTGCTCCTGATTGGCTATGCTACCAGTCAATCAGGAGTGGGGGTGGGGCCAAGTGGTGTGAGCGCCAGCGCCCTGAGGGTGGAGAAGAAACAGCAGTGGCGGGGAGTGGCCAGTCCCTGGATGCTGTGAGGGGAAGCAGCGGCGGCAGCAGGGTGGGCCTGGGCCCCGGGCCCTGTGAGCAGAAGTGGCGGCGAGCACCCAGCCCCCTGGCAGGCAGCCAGGGCTGGGTGCCCTTGGGCAGGCTGGGGGTGAACTATCAGTTGAACATCCTCTGAGGGCTCCCAGTATGTGAGAGGGGGCAGGTGAGTTGAGGGACCACCCTCCCACCCCCAGTGCACGGATTTTGGGCACCAGGCCCCTAGTCATAAGATACACCTGTCTCCCTGAGGCAGGAAACACCAGTAAAAGTCAACCAGTAGATCTTCTTCGGACTAACAGGTGGGGGCTGCTTCAACCACCAACATCCCAGGAACCAGCTCTGAGCCCTCAGACCAAGCAGGGTTGACCAGCCTCCCGGACTCCCTGTCCACAGTTCTCCGTCATTACAACAGTGACCGGCTTCCGGCACACCTCCAGGAGGCGGAGGCCCTGAGGGGTGGCTTGTCCCCAGGGGGTCGGGGAGAGGCGGTAGGTAGTGGCTGTGTGGCTTTGGGCAAATTACTTAACCTCTCTGGTCTCTCTGTGATGGAAACACCCTCAGGGCCACTCACCTGAGCTCAGTGTTCCCAGCACCCCGGGCCCGGGAGAAGGTAAGTCCTCAGGCCCCACCTTGGCGTGGAGGGAGCAACACCTGAGCCACGCAGGTGACGTGCTGAGGAGGAGGCTGTGGGTGCAGGTGCTCGAGAGAAGTCCTGCACCCGGAGCTGGGCTTCGGCCGATGCGTCTCCCGTCCCAAGGGCAGCGATGCCCCCGCGCCCAGAGAGAAGCCAGCTTCCCACACCCTGAGGATGCTGCGGTCTGCGCCGGGTCTGAGAGCCCGTGCACGCACGCCCGTGGCCTGTGGTGTGGCCCCGCGGCTCAGGGGGTCCCTGGGGGCAGGGGCAGGGGCAGCATGGGCTTTGCCATGCCTGAGAAGGGTCTTGGCTTGGCTCCTGGCTCTGCCCCTGGCCCACTGTGTGACTTGGGGTCGGTTCTCAGCCTCCCTAAAGTGGATCTTTGAACCACTTCCAAGTGCAGGAGTCCTGCCGAAACCGGTGTGGCTCAGTGGATAGAGCGTCGGCCTGCAGACTGAAGGGTCCCAGGTTCCATTCCGGTCAAGGGCATGGACCTTGGCTGTGGGCATGTCCCCAGTAAGGGGTGTGCAGGAAGCAGCTGATCGATGTTTCTCATCGACGTTTCTCTCTATCCCTTTCCCTTCTTCTCTGTGAAAAATATAAAAAAAAAAAAACCCAACAAAAAACAAAGTGCAAGAGCCCAAGAATCACCCAAGAGACAGCTCCAGGGCAAAGTGGGGATGCCAGGGAAGCAGGGGCTGAGCTGGAGAAGGCCCAGGGCCTCAGGGAGGTGACCTCTAGCCCCCCAACCGCTGTCCTCTCTCCAGACCCGCCACACAGTCTCCTTCGCTGTTTGCAGCAAGGGGCCCCGAGGCCTGGTTCAGGGGCCTGGTGTGGGGTGGGCAGTGGTGCCAAAGGCCAAGGGCAGGGTGTCCTTCGTTCCTCCTGCCTAGGCTGGGGGTGCCTCCTGCCCGTGCCTGCCGTCTCTCTCCAATGGCAGCCCTCTTCAGCCCCTTTCCTTCTGCCTGGTCCAGTCCTGTTTGCTCCCCGCCCCCTTCCTGTAGAGAGCCCCCCCCCTTCTCCTTGGGCAGGGCTGGGGTGGGGCCCTCTAGCCTACCTGCTTGGAGGGGGCGGGGCTCAGAGCCTTGCCTTTCAGCCCAGTCCTAACCCGTCCCTGGCAGGACTGGCCCGGTGGGGACGGCCGGGTGGCCCCGCCTGCCCCCTGCCCTCTGTGTCTTTCCCTCCCGGTCCCTGGCCCTCTTCTCGCCTCTCTCTGTGCGCCTGTCTGTGTCTGTGTTTCTGTCTCTCACCATGGAAACTCCTTTTCATTCTGTCCTCGTCCAAGTGATCACAAGCAGGAGGGGAAGCCACAGGCCTGGGGTTTGTGTGCGGGGCTCCTTCCTGGCGGGCTGGGGGGAGGTATCCCCTCCAGCCTCAGGTGGGCAGCTCCCACTGCCCCTGCAGGCCCGAGCCCTTGGTGAGTGGGCAGGACCCACTCCAAGGCTGGTCTCCGGGACTGGGCGCCTGCCCCGGCTGCTCGCTGCCCTCCGTCCCCTCATGCCCCTCCTGCAGCAGCAGCAGCAGGTTGATGGTGACCAGGCCGGGCTGTGCGGAGGCTGGGGCTGGGGGTCCGGGCCCTCAGGACAGCCCACCCATGAAGCCTGCCTGCCTGGCTCCTGCCTCGGGGGGCGGGGCACCCAGGGGGGTGTCCTCGCTGGCCTCTCTCATCACCGGGGAGCTGCCCGCCTCCCCAGAGACGGCATCGCTCCGGGCTGGCCCGCAGAGACAGGCCTCTGCCCCTGTCCGCACTCGGCTCCGAGGCGCGGCCATGCGTACGGAGTGGGAGTTTCCAGATGGGGAATAAGATTATGCACATTAAAAGGCGACTGGCGTGGCTCGGTGGTTGAGCATCAACTTACAAACCGGGAGGTCACGGTGCCATTCGGGGTCAGGGCGCACGCCCGGGCTTGGGGCTGCAGGAGGCAGCGGGACCACGATTCTCTCTCATCATTGATGTTTCTCTCTCTCCCTCTCCCTTCCTCTCTGACATCGATAAAAAGACATTTTTAATAACACGGTCTGGTGAAGGAACTAGAGGGAAAGCGGCTGAGTGTTTCTTGCCTCTGCTCTGGGTCTTAAAGGCGAATGTTTTTACTCCGATTCTGGGCTATAATCTTGGTCTGCAGCCTCCACCTCCCGGGTCAGATGCCCTTCTCCCTGGGACATGTGCATACTCACACACCCTCGAGCTCGTGCACTGACACATACTCACACACGGACACGCATGAGCACACACTGGTACACACGCACACACACTGACACATGCACACTGCCACACATACTGACAATGCACACACGCTGACACACATGCACACACTGATACACATGAGCACACACTGGTACACACGCACACACACTGACACACATACTGACAATGCACACACGCTGACACACATGCACACACTGATACACATGAGCACACACTGGTACACACGCACACACACTGACACACATACTGACAATGCACACACGCTGACACACATGCACACACTGACACACATGAGCACACACTGGTACACACACACACACACACTGACACACATACTGACAATGCACACACGCTGATACACATGCACACACTGATACACATGAGCACACACTGGTACACACGCACACACACTGACACACATACTGACAATGCACACACGCTGACACACATGCACACACTGACACACATGAGCACACACTGGTACACACACACACACACTGACACATACTGACAATGCACACATGCTGATACACATGCACACACTGGCACACACTGACACTCATGCACATGTGCCGACACTCATGCACACGGACATGCATGCACATGCACTGACACATGCTGACACGCATGCACACACGGACACTCATGCACACGTGCTGACACGCATACACATGCACTGACACACGCTGACACTTATGCACACATGCTCACACATGCACACTGACGCACATGCACACACTGACACGCATGCACATGCGCTGACACATGCTGACACACATGCACACACACTGATACACATACAACACATTTCAGAAACTGTTTCCTGTGGGCAGGGCTGTGGGAGAGGGGAGCGGAGCCCACAAAAGTTATGGAGAAGGTAGAACTGGCAAAGCTGGCTGATTGGCTGGGAGGAGGTGGGGGAGGAAGAGGGAGTAGGGAGGAGGAGGGAGGAAGAAGAGAAGGGGGTTGGGAAGGATGGGGGGGAAGGGGAGGAAGAAGGGGGGTGGGAAGCTGATGTCCTCATTAGAGGGCGGGATGAGAGAGTCCGCCAGGGAAGTCAGGGGCCTCTTCTCTGCCCCTGGGCGACCTCCCCTGCCCCTCAGAGGCCCTGCCAGCGTAATGAGGGCCTGTGGCGTGTGGAGCCCTCAATTACGGAGATGAGTTTATTTTGAAGTCTGAGATAGGACGGCTGTGTCTCCAGCAGGTATGTGTTTACACGCCCAGGTCGGAGATGCCGAAATAAACAGACTGTGGGCCTCGGTGCTGGCCCAGGCCCTGGAGAGGGGCTGTGCTGGGGTCCGCCCTCCACCTGGGTCATGGCACCACACCCATTGACGGGGTCCCCCCTACGTGTCAGGCTCAGAGCCAGGGATCGGGCGCTGGGGCCTGCACCCGGAGACACGCATTCGGGGGCTGCAGCGGGCACAGCAGTGCACAGGGTGTGGTCAGTGTCGAGGTGACGGGAAGCACTTAGGGTGGGGGTCCCGAGGAGGCTTCCCAAAGGGGCCATCTTGCTCAGGGCTGAGCGAGGAGGCTGTGCGGGGCCTGGCACTGTGATGGGGCTGGTGGGCAGCTTTAAACTACAGCCATTTAGCCCAAACCGGTTTGGCTCAGTGGATAGAGCGTCGGCCTGTGGACTGAAGGGTCCCAGGTTCACTTCCAGTCAAGGGCATGTACCTTGGTTGCCAGCACATCCCCAGTAGGGGGTGTGCAGGAGGCAGCTGATCGATGTTTCTCTCTCATCGATGTTGCTGATTTTGTATCCCTCTCCCTTCCTCTCTCTAATAAATAAGATCATATATATATATTTTTTTTCATTTATTTTATTTATTTTTTAATTCTTTAATTTTTATTTTATTTTTTATTTATTTTTATTATTTTATTTTTTGTTGTCTTTATTTATTTATTTATTTTTTTACTCCTTTATTTTTCTTATTCACCCATTCATCTAGTCTCTGGCAATGGGTTAGAGTGATTGGGATGGGATGAGCAATTGAACACAAGGTGGCGGGGGGGCGGAGCTGCAGAGCAAAGAAATGTTGCCAGAATTAATTTATTTATTCGTCCATTCATTCACTCATTTACTTACTTTATTTGTCTCCACTCCTTCGCTCTGCATTTATAGGTCTCTAAAGGACACAAAACCCTAGAAAACACGATGCAATGCATACCGTTCCTGTTTCTATTATTATCGACTCTTTAGGGATGTTTCCAGGCGGCACAGTCTAAATAAAAATGTATTTTAAAAAATAAACTACAGCCGTTTGTTCTCTCACAGCCGTGGGGCCAGACGTCCAGGATGGAGGGGTGATGGGGCCCCGTTTCCCCTGAAGAATCTAGGGAGCCATCGCTCCCGGCGTGGCTGGCGCGTGGGGCCGCCGGCTGACCTTGGCTGGCCGATGCGCCCGTCCCGTCCGCCCCGTTGGCACATGGCCTCTCCCTGTGTCTGCTCAGAGGGGCACCCTCACGCTTGACTGGCGCGCACCCTAATTCTGCAGCGCCTCATCTTTTTAAAAATATATTGTTATTGATTTCAGCGAGCAGGGGAGAGGGAGTGAGAGAAACACGATGAGCCGGGGGGTCGGCTGCCCCCTGCGCGCCCCACACTGGGGATCAAGCCCGTCACCCCGGCAGGTGCCCTGACCGGGACTCGAACTGCCACCTCCTGGTTCACAGGTTGATGCTCCACCGCTGAGCCATGCTGGCTGGGCAAGTAGCACCTCATCTTCATCTCGTCTGCAACGACCCTGTTCCCGGTAAGCTCACATCCACAGGTCCGGGGCGAACGTGAATGTTGGGGGGGCACTGTTCAACCCGAACTGTGAACAGCTCTGTGGGACCGCGCTCGGCCCATCCGACACCAGCTCGGCCCTGTCCTCCCCGTCACGGGCCCCTCTGGGTGTCTCTGAGCCCCCGTTGTGTGCCCCGTGCTCCGTGGGGCGCAGCGTTTCCGCAGCCCCTGGGAGCTGGTGCGAGATGCAGAGCCGGGCTGTGCTGAGCCGGAAACAGCCGTCTGACCAGGTCCCGGGTGCGGAAGCCACCGCCCGGAGAAGCACAGCTCGGAATGGGTCCCTCTCCCTGTCCGGCTGGGGGCCCACCCGCTCGGGCACCCCGTGGGCACTTACCATTCCGATTGGTGGTCCACCGATCTCTGCCTGGCCCTTCTATTCACCGCGAGTCCTTCCACTCACCGTATCTCCCACTTCCTGTCCAGGCTTCTTGCTGGGATCGCGGTGAAACACACGTCAGGGTTACATGGCTGTGTCTGGGCAGGGGCGTAAGCACATTCATGTTGTTGTGCCCCCACCACCATGCCTGGCACGTTCCAACTCCCCCAAACTCAGACTCTGTGCCCGGGAAACACGCCTGCCCACCCCTCCCCTAGCCCCGCACCCTCCACGCTGCCTCCCATCTTAATGAAGGCGGTTCCTCGGGGACCTCTGACAGGTGGAGCCGTGCGGTACTCGTGCAGGAACCCCTTTCACGTCCCGCGTGAGTCAGGGTCCCGGTTCAGGGTTCGGGTTTCTGGAGAAGGCCGCACGCAAATGAATAAAGAGACTCAGAAAAATATTAATTTGGGAAATGGGGGCCAGGCGGCAGTCCAACTCTAGAGGCAGAACTAGTCCCCGCTCTGGCTTTACCATCCCTTTTATTAAGATTAAGATCACAAGATACACCCGTATCCCCCAGGCCGGAAACACCAGTAAAAGCCAATCAGTGAATCTACTTAGGACTCACAGGTGGGGCTGCTCCAACCACCGACATCCCAGCAATTAGCTCCGACCTTCAGAGCAGTCAAGGTGGACCAGCCCTCCGATTCCCGTCCACAGCTCTCCGTCATCAAAACGATCGGCTTCTGGCATTTCGGGGACACGTTTATGCTCAGGGGTTGAGAGTCGACCTGTGAGTGAACCAGAAGGTCGCGGTTTGACTCCCGGTCAGGGCACACGCCGGGTTGCAGGCTCGATCCCTAGTGTGGGGTGTGCAGGAGGCAGCAGATCAGTGATTCTCATCATTGACGCTTCTGTCTCTCTCTACCTCTCCCTTTCTCTCTGAAATCAATTACATATATATTTTAAAGATATATTTTGTTTTTTTTTTTTTTTACAGAGAGGAAGGGAGAGAGACAGAGAGTCAGGAACATCAATGAGAGAGAAACATCGATCAGCTGCCTCCTGCACACCCCCTACTGGGGATGTGCCCGCAGCCAAGATACATGCCCTTGACCGGAATCAAACCGTGACCTCCTGGTTCCTTAGGTCGACGCTCAAGCCCTGAGCCACGCCGGCGGCGCAGAGTCCACGTTCTCGGCGCCGTGGCTCTTTCTCCCGCTTTAAAAAACCGCCCTGACCCGCCCGGCCCCTTGGCGTCCCAGCTGCTCTCCACGATCCCGCCTTCTCCAAGGCCTCTCCTCGGTGGGGGCGTGGGGGGACCGGCCAGCGAGGGGTGCCCGGTGAGAGAGCCCGCTGTGAGCAGCCTGCGGTGGATGGCGCGCCTGGCCGGGAGCCCGGAGCCTGGAGCCTGGAGCCGGCCTCCGCCTCTCGGCGTTACCACAGCAACCGCGTGGGCATCTCAAAGGCGTCTCCTTCAACGATCGGGGCCTCTGATCTCCCGCGGCTGCAGCGAAGCCACGGTTTGTTAGCGCTGACATCGGCACTGGGTCCCCGAGCCCCGGTGCCGCCGCGTTTAAGAAGTCAGCCCGAGCCGGCCCACAGCCAGCTCCCTGCGGGGACATTTGCTCAGCCGCCCGTGGTGAACACCGTTGTGGACGAGGCCGGCATTTATTTTGTAGTCGTTCATTTTTTTTATTTTTTATTTTGGAAGGAAAGAGCGGTATTTCAGAACGCGATCGGGTCCGTTCGTCCCTTCGTCGACCACAGATGGGGGGCCAGCGGCTGGCGGTGGGCACGGGCGGTGCCCCCTGCAGCTGGCGGCAGCCCCGTCCTGGGCATCGCTGCTTCAGCGACATGTCCGTGCAGAGCGGAAGGCAGGGGTCGCGGTCCCCACGGCAGAGGGGGGAAGGAGAGCAGAGAGGATGAGATGCGTACCCCAAACCCCACGGCTGGCACGACGGGGTGGGGTCAGGATAGGAGCCCACCGAGGCTGCTCTCTGGTGCCCGGGGCCTGCTGCCCGGCGTTGAGGAGCCGGCGTGTCAGCCCCCGTTCCCAGCAGCCGACGGGGACGTGTGTCCTTGGTCTCTCCCTGGTGCTGTATTATCACCAGCGGGATGGTGCGTTTCGGGGAAAAAGAATTATGACAGCAGCCGACACATCAGCATGTCACTGCCCTCGCTTACACTGCTTCTCCGGGGCCTGTGTCCGCTCTGAGGGAAGGTTCCAGATTCCAGGAGCTCAGTGGAGCCTGGTGGTTGCGGGGGCCCCCTGCCCGGGGTTTGCGCTCCGCCCTCCATCCTCGGTTTCAGTCTCCGGGCTTCGTTCTACCTGGCCAGGTTCTGGCTCTTGCTCTGGCCCCCCAGGAACCCTGTGACCTTGGGCAAGTTCCCCACCACCTGAACCTGTTTTCCCATCTGCAAAAGGGGGCTGACAACACCCTGCTTTTCTCCCGGGTCCGGATTCTGTGTGTTTAAAACAAGCCCGTGCGGGACACTGCCCTGGGGCACCAGGCTCCCAAGGCTGTGTGTCCGGCTCCTGTGCCACCTCTCTGGGCTGTGTGACCGGGTCCTGTGCCACCTCTCTGGGCTGTGTGACCGGCTCCTGTGCCACCTCTCTGGGCTGTGTGACCGGGTCCTGTGCCACCTCTCTGGGCTGTGTGACCGGGTCCTGTGCCACCTCTCTGGGCTGTGTGACTAGAGGCCTGTGCCACCTCTCTGGGCTGTGTGACCGGAGGCCTGTGCCACCTCTCTGGGCTGTGTGACCAGGTCCTGTGCCACCTCTCTGGGCTGTGTGACTAGACAGAGGCCTGTGCCACCTCTCAGGGCAGTGTGACTAGAGGCCTGTGCCACCTCTCTGGGCTGTGTGACCAGGTCCTGTGCCACCTCTCTGGGCTGTGTGACCAGGTCCTGTGCCACCTCTCTGGGCTGTGTGACCGGGTCCTGTGCCACCTCTCTGGGCTGTGTGACCAGGTCCTGTGCCACCTCTCTGGGCTGTGTGACCAGGTCCTGTTCCACCTCTCTGGGCTGTGTGACCGGATCCTGTGCCACCTCTCTGGGCTGTGTGACTGGATGTCTGTGCCACCTCTCTGGGCTGTGTGACCGGGTCCTGTGCCACCTCTCTGGGCTGTGTGACCGGGTCCTGTGCCACCTCTCTGGGCTGTGTGACTGGATCCTGTGCCACCTCTCTGGGCTGTGTGACCTGGTCCTGTGCCACCTCTCTGGGCTGTGTGATCAGCTCCTGTGCCACCTCTCTGGGCTGTGTGACCGGGTCCTGTGCCACCTCTCTGGGCTGTGTGACCAGGTCCTGTGCCACCTCTCTGGGCTGTGTGACCGGATCCTGTGCCACCTCTCTGGGCTGTGTGACCGGAGGCCTGTGCCACCTCTCTGGGCTGTGTGACCAGGTCCTGTGCCACCTCTCTGGGCTGTGTGACCAGGTCCTGTGCCACCTCTCTGGGCAGTGTGACCAGGTCCTGTGCCACCTCTCTGGGCTGTGTGACCGGAGGCCTGTGCCACCTCTCTGGGCTGTGTGATCAGCTCCTGTGCCACCTCTCTGGGCTGTGTGACCGGATCCTGTGCCACCTCTCTGGGCTGTGTGACCGGTTCCTGTGCCACCTCTCTGGGCTGTGTGACCGGAGGCCTGTGCCACCTCTCTGGGCTGTGTGACCAGGCCCTGTGCCACCTCTCTGGGCTGTGTGACCAGGTCCTGTGCCACCTCTCTGGGCTGTGTGACCGGAGGCCTGTGCCACCTCTCTGGGCTGTGTGACCGGGTCCTGTGCCACCTCTCTGGGCTGTGTGACCTGGTCCTGTGCCACCTCTCTGGGCTGTGTGATCAGCTCCTGTGCCACCTCTCTGGGCTGTGTGACCGGAGGCCTGTGCCACCTCTCTGGGCTGTGTGACCAGGTCCTGTGCCACCTCTCTGGGCTGTGTGACCAGGTCCTGTGCCACCTCTCTGGGCTGTGTGACCGGAGGCCTGTGCCACCTCTCTGGGCTGTGTGACCGGGTTCTGTGCCACCTCTCTGGGCTGTGTGACCGGGTCCTGTGCCACCTCTCTGGGCTGTGTGACCGGGTTCTGTGCCACCTCTCTGGGCTGTGTGACCGGGTCCTGTGCCACCTCTCTGGGCTGTGTGACCAGGTCCTGTGCCACCTCTCTGGGCTGTGTGACTGGATCCTGTGCCACCTCTCTGGGCTGTGTGACTAGAGAGAGGCCTGTGCCACCTCTCTGGGCTTCTGTTCTCCGTTGCCAAGCCGGTGGCAATCTCTGGCCTGGGAGGCAGCAGCCGCGTGCCCATTGGCTCGTTCTGGGCCCTGGATCCGTGTTGGGCATTTTACACATCCCCCTTAGGGCGCTCTGAGCACTGGCCCCCAGTTTACCGAAGGAAACTGAGGCCGGGCAGGGTTAATAACCTGCTGGAGGGCCCCCAAGTCCCGGTGGCTGGCCTGGGGTGCGAACCTGGTCTGTCTGGCCAGCTGCTCCCAGAGGGCTGTGTGGGGAGCCAGGAAACGCCCTCAGGAAAGGGATGTCAGAGGAGCGTTGCCAGCACTTCTCACCTTCCTCTCCTGCTCCCACCGCTGCTAACTCGGGGTTCTCTGTGCCCAAGTGAGATGCCCTGGGACACAGAGCTCCCATGGCTGGAAGAATGGAGCTGGTGCTGCAGGGGCGGAGGAGGGCAGAGAGGGTGGATGGGGACAGAGGGGGCGGAGGGGGGCAGAGGGGGTGGAAGGGATAGAGGGGGCAGAGGGGTCAGGGGGATAGAGGGGGGTGGAGGGGGCATAGGGGAAAAGAGTGGGGCGGAGGGGGTCAGAGGGGTCAGAGGGGGATAGAGGGGGGTGGGAGGGGCAGAGGGGGACAGAGGGGGCAGAAGGGGATAGAGGGGGACAGAGGGGGGCAGAGGGGATGAAAGGGGGTGGAGAGGGGTGAAGGGGGCAAAGGGGGGTGGAGAGGGGCAGAGGAGGCAGAGGGGGCAGAGAGGGTGGAGAGAGTTGGAGGGGGGCTGAGGGGGCAGAGGGGGGTAGAAGGGGGTGGAGGGGGTGGAGGGAGACAGAGGGGGGCAGAGGGGGAGGAGGGGACAGCACTCCATTCCTCTGAGAGCCTCTTCCTACAGCAGCCGGGTCCCCAGCTGTCCCCGGGGTCAGATCCATCAGCCACCTCGGCACCCCTTCCCCTTCAGGCACGCTCAGCCGGAGGGTCAGCGGCCGCGCGGCCAGCCCGGAGCCCCGGCCATATTTAATTTAATTAAGGCTGTCAGCACTATTGATTTTGGCGGTTTCAATTACCAGCCTGTGATGGTTTCTGGATCAGCTGCTCCGCGATGGGCCCTATCAGCAGAGCCACACATGGAGCCGGCCCTCCATCTCCTTTACGGCCTGCCACGCGCCGCCGCGGCCCCTGAGTTATGGCCGCCGGCCCGCCCGGCGCCGGCCCTTCCTCATAATTAATTCCTCATTAGACAGCGCTTTATTGTTTAATTTGTGCGCTTCATAATCCAATGGGCCACATTAATTGTCGCGGAATTTAAGGCTAATGAAAAATAAAGGCTCCCGGTAACTTCCTCTTCCATTACTCCTGACAAGATGGAAGGACGCGCGGAGGAGTGTCAGCGTTTACATTATAAATCGGGTTTTCTAAAGAGCACGGCGTTTAAGGAGCAGTTAGCGCGCACGGAGTCATTATGAATCCTGGGCCGCGGGGCAGTTACGCAGAGATAATTACGGTGTCCCCCGCAGGCGGGCGGGCAGCTCTCCCCTGCCCTCGGGGCGGGGGTTCCCCGGTTTGGAGGGACCCCGGGGAGCAAGGGAGGTCTCAGACTTTGAAGGGCAACTCTTGGGCTCAGGGCTGTGTGGAAGGAGCACCCCCTCCTGGGGCTCCTGGTTCTGACCCTCGGATCTCTGAGAGCCCCTCCCCACAAGGCCCTGCGTGTGCGCAGGTTGTGCAGAGTCTGGGAGAGACATCGAGCAGACATGGGCCAGATAGACAGACAGACACCCAAGAGGGTGCACAGGGCCGCGGGGAGCAAATGAGGGAATGGTTAGAATCACCTGGGGGGCGAGCGATGGAGTCATCTGTGGGAGACCAGATGCCCCTGTGGGGGACCAGATGGCCCTGTGGGGGACCAGATGCCCCTGTGGGGGACCAGATGTTCCTGTGGGGGACCAGATGTTCCTGTGGGGGACCAGATGTTACTGTGGGGGACCAGATGTTCCTGTGGGGGACCAGATGTTCCTGTGGGGGACCAGATGCCCCTGTGGGGGACCAGATGTTCCTGTGGGGGACCAGATGCCCCTGTGGGGGACCAGATGTCCCTGTGGGGGACCAGATGTTCCTGTGGGGGACCAGATGCCCCTGTGGGGGACCAGATGTCCCTGTGGGGGACCAGATGTTCCTGTGGGGGACCAGATGTTCCTGTGGGGGACCAGATGCCCCTGTGGGGGACCAGATGTCCCTGTGGGGGACCAGATGTTCCTGTGGGGGACCAGATGCCCCTGTGGGGGACCAGATGTTCCTGTGGGGAACCAGATGCCCCTGTGGGGGACCAGATACACCTGAGGGGGACCAGATGCCCCTGTGGGGGACCAGATGCCCCTGTGGGGGACCAGATGCTCCTGTGGGGGACCAGATGCCCCTGTGGGGGACCAGATGCCCCTGTGGGGGACCAGATGTTCCTGTGGGGGACCAGATGTTCCTGTGGGGGACCAGATGCTCCTGTGGGGAACCAGATGCCCCTGTGGGGCACCAGATACACCTGAGGGGGACCAGATACCCCTGTGGGGGACCAGATACACCTGTGGGGGACCAGATGCTTCTGTGGGGGACCAGATGCCCCTGTGGGGGACCAGATACACCTGAGGGGGACCAGATACCCCTGTGGGGGACCAGATACACCTGTGGGGGACCAGATGCTCCTGTGGGGGACCAGATGGCCCTGTGGGGGACCAGATGTTCCTGTGGGGGACCAGATGTCCCTGTGGGGGACCAGATGCCCCTGTGGGGGACCAGATGCCCCTGTGGGGGACCAGATGTTCCTGTGGGGGACCAGATACCCCTGTGGGGGACCATATGCCCCTGTGGGGGACCAGATGCTCCTGTGGGGGACCAGATGCTCCTGTGGGGGACCAGATGTTCCTGTGGGGGACCAGATGCCCCTGTGGGGGACCAGATGCCCCTGTGGGGGACCAGATGCCCCTGTGGGGGACCAGATGCCCCTGTGGGGGACCAGATGTTCCTGTGGGGGACCAGATGCCCCTGTGGGGGACCAGATGTTCCTGTGGGGGACCAGATGTTCCTGTGGGGGACCAGATGCCCCTGTGGGGGACCAGATGTTCCTGTGGGGGACCAGATGCCCCTGTGGGGGACCAGATGTTCCTGTGGGGGACCAGATGTTCCTGTGGGGGACCAGATGCCCCTTTGGGGGACCAGATACACCTGAGCAGATACCAGATACACCTGTGGGGGGGACCAATCACCTCTGGGATGGCCATGCCCATTCCCAGTGGAGGTGAGACCTGAGAGTGAATGTCTGCACTGATTGGGGGTTCAGAGGGCAGTGCAGGTGGTGGTCCCCATGTGGAGAGGCCGGGCCCTCCTCAATGTGGCTGTTCCTTTAAAGAAAGCGACCAGCAGGTGGGGTGGCGGTGGCCGAGCCAGGCTCCTCACGGAGGGCCAGGCTGAGGCTGAGGGGCGTGGGTGGGTGGAGGAAGACCAGGGAGGAGTGGTGTGCTGTCTGCCCCGCTAAGCCTTGTAGTAATGTCTCGTGTAATTACACTTTGCAGCACATTCCCCAGACAGGCTGCTGGGGCCTGTGGAGCCTGAGGAGCCAGGGCAGAAAGGTTGGGCTTAATCCCAGGAAACCATTGTTTTTTTTTAAATTGAGGTAGAATTCATACGACATAAAATCCACCCTCTCAAGCCACTGGGTTTTAAGCAGGGACATTGGAGTGATGACAGTAGCTCTTAGATGGTCCCCAGAACCCCCTTCCTTCACCCCTTGCAACAGCCCCGCTCCTGTGGACTCTCCTCTCAGTGAAGGAGTAGCGTGTGACCTGCTCCTGGCCAATAGGGCTCGCAGAGCTGACGGGTGCGTGTGATCGTGTGCAGGTGGCACCCACCGGAACACCAGCTCGCTCAGCGCCCCCCCCCCCCCCCCCCCGCTGGCTCGGATGAGCTGGGCATCCATCCTGGGGAAGCCGGTGTGTGGGTGAGTCCCACAGGACTTCGGGAACCGGCGGCAGCATCCGGCCTGCAGGCAGCAGGAGACCCAGCGGTCCATCCCGCACCCACAAGGAGTGAGATCCGGCCAATAAGTGGGTGCACTTGTACGTGGACCCTTTCCTGGCCAGGCTCCTGCCGGAGAACCCCGCCCACCGCCAACACAGCAAACTCACTTCCACACTCAGAAGTCTGTGATCATGAGGTGATCAATGTGTGTTGTTCTGAGCCACTGAGTTTGCAGTGATGTTGCTAATAGCAATGGAAACCCACACAGGGCTTCTGTGTGTCTGACCACCAGGGGCTCTGATGACCACTGTAGAGGGCCGGCCCCAGGGACGGCACCTGGGCATTTCTTTAGATCAGTGTCAGCTGAATCCGAGACGCCAGGCAGAGCCACGTCTTGGAAACACATCCACCAAAAAGGCTGGATGCGTTATCAGTACTGACTCTTAATTTGCTCCAGGTGTCGGGGGGAGGGCCCTTGAAATGTAGATTCAGTGAGTCCCTGGAATGAAGGAATGAGTGGGGCCTGAGCCCACTTAAACTGCTTTGATTTTAAGTCTTTTCATGTGAAACCCCTTTTTATTTTTGTATAAATAAATACACTGTGTTTTGGTTGGTATTCCCTGTCTCTCCATCAGAGAGCAGAGATTCCACCCAGCCCCAGCATTATTTCTACTTCTGTGTCGTCTACTCTTTTCTATTATTTCTCACTCTCCAGCTCCTCTACTCAGTAACTGGGCCCTACTTCTCTCTCCACGCTGGTCATGGAGAAGAGAGGAAAACCCCAACAGACAACCACCTGTTCGAAGACGTTTGCAGAGTGCACAGCCTGGGACCCAGATGGTGTCTGCCTCCCGTGCAGACGGCAGGTGTGAGTGCTGTCCAGTACAATGCAAACCAACGTCCCCCCCGCCCGCCCCACTCCCCCCGAGACAGAATTTGGGCATGTTTGCTTGCTGCCCGTTATAAAAGATTCAGGTTCCCTAAACTTGGGGTTCCTTTCCTGCAATGCAGCCCACTATCTGTGCAGAAATTCCCTGGCTCTGCTGAATCACTCTGTGGGAACTTGGAGGGGGAAGGCAGGGGGAGAGGGTGGATTCAAGAAAAGGATGATATCCTGGCGATTGCTGTTGGTGTCGGTGCTATTGCTGCTCTGTCTCTGATCCGAGGGCAGCAGTCCCGGAACTTCGGCAGGCCGCCTGGCTCCCTTGCGAGTGGATTACCATCCCAGACCCTTCACCATCTCTGACAGAGGAGTGAGCCGACCTGGTTTGCATTTTAAAAAAGCCCTCTTGGGCTGGTGTGTGGAGGGGAGAGGCAGGTTAGATGATGAAGTGGGGGTGATTCTGGCAGGAGCTGACGGTGGAGCTATATGCTGAATGCATGTGTCCCCCCAAATTCAGGCGTTGAAACCCTGAGCACTACTGTGATGGAGTTAGGAGACAGGGCCTTTGGGAGGTGGCTAGGTGTGGAGGAGGGCAGGAGGGTGGGGTCCCGTGATGGGTCAGCGTTATTATCAGAAGAGACGTCTAGACCTCTCTCTCCAACCACGAAAAGGTGGCCCTCTGCAAGCCAGGAAGGACTCACCTCAGGAACCAAGTCAACCGTCACCTTGATCTTGGGTTTCCCAGCCTCCAGGACCATGAGAAGTGAGTGTCATTGTTTAAGCCTCCAGCCTGCAGCCTGAGCTGACCGAGGTGACAGATGTGGCCCAGGCGGGACAGTTGAAGACAGGGATGAGGCTTAGAGAGAGGAGGAAACCAAGGGAGGGGTCAAGGCTACTGCTGAGCTCCCAGAATGTGAGCGTGTCTGGAAGGTAGTCTTTTGAAAATATATTTTATTGCTTTTTACAGAGAGGAAGGGAGAGGGATAGAGAGTCAGAAACATTGATGAGAGAGAAACACTGATCAGCTGCCTCCTGCACACCCCCTACTGGGGATGTGCCCGCAACCAAGATACATGCCCTTGACCAGAATCGAACCTGGGACCTTTCGGTCCACAGGCTGATGTTTTATCCACTGAGACAAACCAGTTTTGGCTGGAATTTAGTCTTTTAAGATAAGGAGGGAGAGACAGGGAGAGGGATGGGCGGGGGGAGGCTGTCAGATTTGGACGTGTTGGAGAGATGCCAACAGGATGGACCAGGGCGCAGTGGGGCATAGGAGCCTGGACCTCGAGAGGGTGGTGTAGACTGGAGACAGAGTGCATGAGACTACAGGGAGGAGAGGAGAGAAGGGGAGAGGAGGGAAGGGGAAGGGAAGAGAGGAGAGGGAAACGAAGGGGAGGGAAGGAAAAGGGAGGGGAGGGGAGGAGAGGGTAGAGAAGGAGAGGGTAAAGGAGGGGAGGGAAGAAGAGGGGAAGGGAGGAGAGGGGAGGGAAGGAGAAGGGAGGGCAGGAGAGGGTTGAGGAGGGGAGGAGAGGGGAGGGGACGGGAGGGGAAACAGGGTCTAGGCTGGCCTCTGGGGCCCTCCAGCATGTGGAGGTCTGGCTAACAGGTCAGCCAAGCTCAGAGCAAGCCGTGAGCACTGACCAGGAGGAGCGAGGCCCTGCATCACAATCCGGACCCCCTCCCAGGCCAGGCATTGACCCCCCTTGCTTCTGCATCACGGGGCGGTCAGGGGCTCCTGGACACGGTGCCTGGGAAATCAGAGGCCCTTGGGGGCGTGGGGAAACGTTCTACCCACTGGTAGGAACGTGACCCATAGTTAAACACCCGGAATGACTTTATCAGTGTCCACTGAACGTCAGCCAACTCCTCGAACCCTTGGCGGGGGTGCCTCGCCCCCCCCCCCACCCCCGCTCTTTGCATGCCCAGCCCAGCAGGGAGCCTGGTTGCCACTGGTCACTGCCTCCAGCTCCCGGATTTTCATTAAAATCCTGGGCACTTCCCCGGAGCTCAAAGGCGTCTCGATTAATTACGGGCGAATGCTGGCTCTCCCCCCGGAAATCTGCCGCCCCGGCCTGGCTCCGTCCCCTGTGATTTTATTAAAATCCACCCGGCCAGCCAGGGCCCGAGATTTACGGCCGCAGCTAATAGGCTGCCTCCCCACGAGACATAAATCTGGGGCCGGCCGGGAGCCGGGGCTGGCAGGGGCCGGTTAATTGTTCCGCCGACAGGGCTCCAGGGAGGAATGTTCAATTAGGCCTCTCGAACATTCGGAGCCTTAAATAAGGCGAACAGGGGTTTTCGGACCGTTCTTTTCTGAGAAGCGGCCCTTTCTCCCTGCCCCGGCCCGGTCCTGGGCCCTGGGCTGCCCCTCGCGCGCCGTTCTCAGGCCGGAGGAGTCTGTCGGGGTCACGGCCGGCACTTAGAAACGAGGCGGCGCCCGGATTTATCGCCCGCAGACGCCCTTGACATGTTCTCCCCCCAAAGTCAAGTCCCCGCTGGCCTCGAGGCGCCCGTGGGTGACTCGCTTCAGTCCTCACAGTTTCCCTCTCTGTATGAAGGGGTAACACTGCCTATCCCAGTGGTCGGCAAACTGCGGCTCGCGAGCCACGTGCGGCTCTTTGGCCCCTTGAGTGTGGCTCTTCCACAGAATACCACAGCCTGGGCCAGTCTATTTTGAAGAAGTGGCGTTAGAAAAAGTTTAAGTTTAAAAAGTTTGTCTCTCTCTTGCCAAAATCGGTTTGGCTCAGTGGATAGAGCGCTGGTCTGCGGACTGAAAGGTCCAGGTTTGATTCCGGTCAAGGGCATGTACCTTGGCTGCGGGCACATCCTCAGTGGGAGGTGTGCAAGAGGCAGCTGATTGATGTTTCTCTCTCATCGACGTTTCTGACTTTCTATCCCTCTTCCTTCCTCTCTGTAAAAGATCAATAAAATATATATTTTTTAAATTTTTGGCTCTCAAAAGAATTTCAGTCGTTGAACTGTTGATATTTGGCTCTGTTGACTAATGAGTTTGCCAACCACTGGCCTACTCCGTCTGCCTGTCAGCACGGCTGGAGGATCAGATTCACTCATCCATTTGCTCATTCGGGAGCTATGTGCCCGGAAAGGGGCCTGACCTGGGGGTACGGGGCAGGGGTGGGGGTGGGGTGGGGACAGACAAGCCCTGCTCTTAAGGAGCTCACAGTCTTGAGGGAACCTAGACGAAGGGACCCCGAAGAAATGGACTGATCAGTGCTGGTAGGAGAATGGGGTGAGGGAGGATGTGGGAGCCCAAAGGAGAGGCCTAACCAGCTGGAGGAGTCAGTCAGAGAGGACTTCCTGGAGGAGGGGACAGAATGACAGTATTCTGTGGTGCCCATGCCTGGCTGAGCTCCCCCACTGCCTCACCCCAGAATACCCCATCGCGACGCTTCTTTGATTTATGAGCACACTTTCAGAAGATCTCGCTTCCGCACTAGACCACCAACCACAGCCACTGCGCCCATTGCTATGGGCTAGGAGCCTGGAGCTCAGAGAGGCTGAGTAACAGGTGCAGCCACACAGCCGGCACGGGGTGCAGCCCCGGTGAGACTGGGGCTGGCAGCTGGGCAGGCGGCAGGGTCAGACCAGGGCCTCCAGCCCCACGGTCTGTAGTTCCGTGAACAGACACTGGCACACAGGGAGACACTGCCCCTGCCCTTTGACCCTGGCCAGACTCCTTGTAACACAGCTCGCTGCAAAACCCCACCCCGCCCCCCATCTCTCCCCCTGCCAAAAGGAAACCCAGAGCAGTAGAAAGTGTCTCCCCACACACACTTTTGCTTTCTCCTGCTTCACCAACTATATTTACACTAGAGCCTGGTGCATGAAAATTCATGCACTGGAGGGGGGTCCTTCAGCTCGGCCTTCACCCTCTCACAGTCCAGGAGCCCTCAGGGGTGGAAGGTGACCCAGCGATCAGGGGAAGGTGATGCCCCATCACACCTCTGCTGCTGCCACTGCCAGCAGCACAAGCCTCGGCTGGCCCTGGTTACCTGAGCCTCAGGCACCCCTGGGAGGCTGGGCAGCTGCCATCTGAGGCTTGCCTGCACCTCGGGCTGGCCCTGGATGGCTGGGGCGCTGAGGCGACTTGGCACCACCATCTTGTGGTTGTGGGAACCACCATCTTTGAGGACGTAGTATTCAATTAGCATATTCTCTCCTTATTGGCTGTGGGTGCTGCCATCTTTGCGATGGTGTGAGGGTCAATTAGCGTATTCCCTCTTTATTAGCTAGGATGGTGGAACCTAACTGGGCTCAGTGCTCTAGCTGCAAGGAAGTCTGGGAAATGTAGTTTTTCACTTCCCAGCCCCTGCAGTTGGGGAAGCAGGAAGAGGTAAGCGAAGATGTTGAACCCACTCACCTCTGTGCCGGTTTTCTCCGTTGCCCTTGTTGGCACCTCATGCTTCCTTATAGGTTATGCTGATGAAGAATTCTCCTGCTGGCGTGTCAGTGCTGTCTGTGTGCCTCCAGCACCTACCCAGGGCGGGGCTTATAGTCGCTGCCCAGTGAGTATTTGC